>VZTT01051853.1:0-10965 GCA_013400855.1 Buphagus erythrorhynchus
TGCTCTCCAGCTGTATCTCTACATCATCCCAATGGGTAGGGATATTTTACCCCTAAATCTGGGTCAACATGACCCCCAACTGTGGGGCACTGAGACCCCTGTGTGGGGAATTGCAGTCCCAAAGTATGTAGCATCCTGACCCCAAAGTCCAGGGGGACCTATGACCCCTAAATTTGTAGCACCATGGCCCCCTAGTGTGGCAAATCACAACCCCAAACATGAGGCGTTTTGACTGCAAATTGTGGAGCCATGTGACCTAAAAGTGGGTTGGCCTGTGGCCCCTGAGTGTGGACATTTCACCCCAAAGTGTGGTGCAACGTGACTCCAAAGAGTGGGGCACTATGACCCCAAATTTGGGGCAATTTGACCCTAAATCATGTGGTATGTGCAAAACATGGGGTACCATGACCCACAAGTCTCGGGCAAAGTGATGCCTATGCATAGAGCATTGTGACCCCAGAGTAAAACACTGTGACACGCAAGTGTGGGGCAATGTGATCCTCAAGTGGGACGTTTTAATCCCAAAATTGCGGCATTGTGACCCCAAATGGTGGGCACTGTGACCCCCAGGTCTGAGATATTGAGACCCCTATATATGAGCCACTGTGACTCCAAAGTGTGGCACACTGAGACCCCAAAATGTGGCACAATATGACTCCTCAAGTGTGAGGTGTCTTGACAGCAGAGTGTGGGACAATGTGACCCAAGAGTGTGTGGCACTGCAACCTGTAAGGGTGGGGTACTGTTAACCCAAGCCTAGGGCACTGTGACCCTGAAGTATGGGGCATTCTGACCCCAAAATGTGTGGTGTTTTGCTACCAAAGTTTGAGCCTTTAAGAGTGTGGCATTGTAACCTCAAGTGAGGGACATTGCAACCCCAAAGAGTGGGGCAATGTGACCCCCTAGTTTAGGGCATTTTGACCCCAAATTCTGCAGCACTGTGACCCCAAAATGTGGGACAATGGGACGACAAATGTGGGGTGCTGTTACCCTAAATGTGGGGCACTGTGATCCCCACGTGGGGGCACTTTAACCTTAAAGTGTGGGATATCATGACCCCTAAGTTTGGTGCATTTTGGCTCCCAATTTTGGGGTGTTTTGACCTTAAAATGGGGGGCAGTGTGACTTCAAAGCTTGGGACAATGAGACCCAAAAGCGTGGGGCAATATGATCCCCAAATTTGAAGTGCTGTAACCCCGAATTTCAGGGCATTGTGACACCAGTTTTGGGGCACTGTGCCACCAGTTTTTGGGGCACTGTGCCACACACTGAGCCCCTCCCTCCCCAGTCTCCCCCCTCCATGCTGAATTGCCTCTCTCTCCCTCCCCTCCTCTTTTTGCCTGTTTCTTCCCCATTCCTGCTTGGATCCTTGACCACCCAGACTGTGGGGTGGGGACTCCCATTTCCTTCTCATTTACCTCCATGGGATCAGGTGTCTCCCACCCTGCCTTGAGAAGTCCCCAAATCTTTGAGTTCTCACCTCAAAAATAATAAAAAAACCTTGGCAGTGGGATACAAAATTCCCAGAAATACGGGAGGACCTGGCAGAATTCCTGGGTATTTTTGCAACAACTTGGGGGCAGCAAAAAGCCCTTGGAATTCTTCTGGAATAAAAGCTCAAAAAATAAGCATAAATTACTCTTTTTTTGCCCTTTTTCCCCTCAAAATCTGGCATTTTTTTGGGTAGTGGATGCATTTTTTGGGGGGAAAAAAGTGGGAAAAGTTGGTGTGCAGGTAATTCTCAAGGAGGCTGTCATGGGATTGGGGCTTATCTGGGGCAGTGGGGTACCCCAAGGTGGTAGGAAGAGTTTGAGTTCTTTTGGTGTGACCCAGAGTGGAAGACGGTCTTGGGGATGGAAGGGGTTGGGAGAGGACTTTGGGAATGGGGGGCTGGTGTGCTCCAGGTGTGTGTGGGGGTTTTGGGGTCCCCCAAGGTGGGGGAGGAGGTTAAGGTGAAGGGCCAGAAGCTCTGCCAAGCGCTTTAAGCCCTGGGAGCACCAGGGCTCCCAGGTGGCACATCTGAAACATTATGTTACTTAAATATTCCCACATTCAATCAATATTCAACCATTATTATCATAGTTGTGATTTTTATTTGATTTTTGTATGATACAATAACTTTTAAAGGATTTTTAAATTGCCTTCTGAGTCAAGAATGAACATAGCTGCATTTTGCAATTATAGTTTTTGTCACCTTCACTATGATCTCCACGTGTGAAAGAAATTTTTATGTTTCAAACGTGCTAGTGGTCTGACCTTTTTTTTTGATCTTAATTTTTTTCAACTACTAAAGGATTTTCAGTCACCTATTTATGGTGGTTTCTGAGCCCTGTGCTTAGGGTTGAATTTTCCCTTTTTCTTTCTGTGGAATTTTCCCCATTGTTATGCTAAGTATTTGGGTCTACACCCAGAAGCTCAGTTAACAGTTTTCTCTCGAAGCGGGGAGGAGAGGGGCAACACCAGAAAAGAAGAGCTGAGGTGAGGGGTCTGTGCTCTGGCTCGCTCTCTCTCTTGTCTGGCTCGGAGCAGGACGGTCGCTAGAAACTCTGCTCTGCCACGCTGATGCCAGGAGCTGCCTTCCTTGGCTGTGGGATCCCGCAACCTCCCTGGTCAGACGCTCTCCTGCATCTCCTACCGACTTCAGCACATCCTTTTGGAGCATCAGGACTGACCCTGCCCTGGGACCTGTGAGCAGCATGTCCCCTCTGCCCTTTCCCATTTTGGGACACAGACACCATATCCCCACACCACCCCTCCAGCCACGTGGGATCACCGCTTCTCCTCCCTGCTCACGGAGAGCTGGCAGGCAGCCTCAGATCGATAATCGCATCTCAAAGAAAAGGTGCCCACAACCAGAACTGTTTGCTGAGTTTTCTGNGGTGTTTTACACTCCCCTTAAAAAAAAAAAAAAAAAAAAAAAAAAGGAGGCTCTTGTCCCTTTTAGCAGATACCTGTCTTTCAAACCAAGACACCCTGGAACACCTAGAGTGTGGAGGATGTCTCAGAAGACTTTTTAGTCTATTGTGTTGTAAAAGATCAATTGCGATAAATCAAAGGTTGATCAATATTTTGTCTTTTCCTTGGAGACAAATGCATTTAATTTTTCTTCGTGTTTTAATGGAGAAGAACTTCACTGACACATAGGAATTGATGTTAATTCTTAAATAATCCTTATTTGATAATTTATTTGGTTTCAAGTATTTTTATAACACGGTTACAAAAGATAGCCAGGTCTTGTGGAGAAAAAAAGCTGTTGCTTTAAAAACATTAGAAGCATAAACTAAAATCCTTATTTAAAAATTTTAAAAGAGAAGATTCCCTTAAAATAAGACCAGGCAGAGCATGCACATTCCATGTGGTGTTTTGCCACCTGTTCAAGCCAAATATCCTGCAGCAGTTTTCCAGGAGAAAAAGCTCTCTAAGTCAAAAGTACAGCCAGTTGTTTCTACATCAAAGACAAAATGCAGTTAATTTCTGCTTCAAATTCAAGAGTCTGAGGAAATGGCTCCAATTAAAACAGTCTCCCTTTGTTTTGTTGTTTTTATTTTCTTTTCTCTTGCCTGCAAGCCCCAGCATTTGAATTCCTTTTTTTAAGATCATGTACTAGCTTTGGCTGCAAGGCCACAATTTAATTTGCTCCTTAGTTGCAGCCCAATCATTCAAACTCTCAGTAAATTAAAAATGCCACCTTAAGCTTCCACTGAAAACCTTGTGGGAAAGTACAGCTTTGATAATAAAGCATAGAAATATAAAACAAAAGGTGTGAATCTCACATTTTTTTCACAGAGGACTTATAAAGTCATCAACCTTTTTGTCTACCAACTTGTCAGACAAACTTAATTTAGGAAAAAAATTATAATAGATTGCTGCAAACGAGTATCACCTTCTCTCCCTGTATTTGTCAGCAGATCTACCCATAGATCCATCAGCCAGGGACTGGTGATGACAGCAATGGGAGCACGCAGGAGATGGCACAAAGAATCACAGTCTTCCAATCCAATGGTTTGGGTTGGAAGGGACCTGAAAGCCCATCCAGTCACAACCCTGCGATGGGCAGGGACACCTTCCACTATCCCAGATTGCTCCAAATCCCAGCCAGCCTGGCCTTGGACACATCCAAAGATGGATCAGCCACACATTCTATCCTGACTTTTGGACTCCCAATGAGTCACAGACTGTGTTTTGCTCTAGGATCCAGGATTTTTGGCTGGGATCTCAATTATTCAGTGATCTTTTGTATTTGATGGTTCCACACACCATCCCTGTGCCAGGATAGAGCAGAGTCCCAGCAAAAGCAGGGTACCTTCAGTTCATACCCCTGTGCCATGGCACAAGATATGTGCTCTACTTTCAGAGTATTTCCACAAGCAAAAACAATGAAGGTTACTTCTGAACCACTGAGAATTTTTTTCCCCTCAGTGGAGAACTTTTTACTTAAACTAAGCAGACAACTTCGCTTTTGGAATTGAAAGGGCCCAGGAGTAAACCTAGCTCCTGTCTCAGAGACTGAGTCACCTCTGCAGTTATTTTCTGCTTACAAATTCCACAAGAAAAATGCCAAAGATATTTTGTTTCTGCAAAATAAGCCTACATGCTTAGATATGTCTCTTTAAAACTCCTGTGTATGAAAGTGGATGCAGTTTAGAAGGTTACATGATATTGTTCATAATATTGATCCAGCTCTGGGAAAGAGAAGCAGGTGTAAAGATGTAGCTGAGCTGGATGGAAAAAGATAAGACCAGACCAAGGCAAAAGGAGGAAATTATGGTATTGCCACTTTGCTTTGGCACTGCTAAGCATCAACCCCATCAGAGCTGAGACAATATTCTGATAGTGGTGCCTTGCCCAGTCCTAATATTGCAAATAACTACAGAATTGAGAGCAGGCTTTTATGCCAGCTGAGCCAGAAACAGAAGAAGCTTTTACTCCAGTGAAATTGTGATGAAAGTGTGTTCTGTGTGAGCAAACTGTGATCACTTGCCAAAAACATCTGCTTTCCACGACTGCATCCTCCCTGCTGTCTGCCAGCAAACCTTTTCCTTCTGCCTCTGCCTCCAGCCTTGGCACAGCAGAGAGCTGGCAATGCAGCGAGTGAGGCTGAAGTTATAATCCTATTGTGTTTTACAAAGTCTCACACAGTTTTGGGCAGCACTTTCAGGCTCTTTGTTGTTCAATGATGCCCTCAGACAGCAGAGCTTGGAATTATAAATCTAGCACCAACTGCAGGCAATGCAGTCAGTGCAGAAAAAGTTCAATGACTGCAAGAGTGGAGCTGGTGTGCACATCTACTGTACAAGAAGGGACCTATGCCTCTTAATGAAAAAAAACCAGAACAAACCCAAAAGTGTCCTTTTCCACTCATGAATTGTGTAGAGGAGGATGGAATCAAGACAAGGAATACAGAGGAAAGGTGTGGAGAACTGAGAACCACTGGAACACAAGTGCAAAGCACCAGGAGAGCTCATCCCAGGCCCCTGAAGATAAGCTTCAGCTCCTCTGGCCCTAAATGCAGTGAAGAAAGGAGGGGCAAGAGAAGTGGGAAGTCTCAAAACAAGAATAAGCCACATTTTTAGCTTGCCTTTCACTGCAGGGAAGATGTCCCCTGCAGCTTCTCAACCAAAGTTCTGATGTTCTGTCATGGAAGCCCCTCTTGATGCTTTTTGTGCACAGCAGAATCTTGCAACTCTGCTGTCACCAAGGCCACAGGGACCCCTCTGGGGCTGGTTTAAACTTTAAATTGGCCAGCTTCTAAAGGTGCTCTGTTGTGTTTTGGCTGCAGCAAGCAGATGTTTAGAGATATCACAGGCTGTATCCCTCAGGGAGGGCCTGGGTAAAAAGGTAAAAATCACCAGTAATTTGTAAATATCTTCCTTTGCCAGGCATAGTAGTGTCTCTTCTGCACTTCCCCTTTTTCCTCAAAGGGCAGGAGTTATGAATCATCAAGGGAAGAAAAAAATATAAACTTTTTTCCTACCAATTGATTCTGAACACTCTTGGAGTAATTTTTGCAGTCCTGGATGCATAGCAACTCATACAAGACTTGATTCAGTCACAAATACAAAACCTGTGGAGATAAACCTTCAATTTGGGAGCATTGGGATAGCATCTTGCAGCAACAACCTCACCTGTCTCTCTCAGTACTGCCACAGTATAGCTAAACAGATGTGTACAGATTCTTATTATTTGCTTGTTCAAAAGCATTTCCCAGAGAACTGAACTATGCTTCACCTGTTTGTCAGGAATCCAGGGGAAGTGGGAAGAGGAATTGTGTTTCTGTGCCAGTCTACACGTTTTACTGCTTCTCCAAGATAACAGAAACAAGGATCTGTCTGTCTGCCTGATGCAGAGTGTGATTCACACACCTATTACAACAGAAACACAAAAGCCATACAGTTGTAAAGCCGATACAATTAAAACTGGAAATCATTAAAACAATTGGCTGATGACAGACACTACTGCCCTGCACAGCTATTCTCAAAGGAGAACATACACAGTTAAAAGGTACCTTTCTGGCAGAGCAACCGTGCTGAGTAGATTTAATTAAAACCTACAGAGATTATTTTGTCATGTGAATCTGAATACTTCTGCAGAATGTTTTCAAGTAACAAACTTTGTGTTATGGTCTCTTCAGCCACTTTTCTCTGCCCAAGTAGCACTATGATTGTGATGGCTGTGTAAAGAAATAAATGAGCTTATGCACAAATAAGACTTCTTTCACATCTGAAAATGATTAAGAAAGATCTTAGTATGACTGAGAGGGAAATATACCCCCCCCCAAAAAAATGCTTCATTCTCCCAGAAAGGGCACAGTTAATGAAAACAGAAAGGTAAAATCTTCTGAGAAGGGTCATGAAAATGCTTGCCTTTTTTTTTTTTTTAATCCAGAAAAAGTGATATTCATGGTAAACCCACATGGCAAATCATATTTATATTTTATCACTCCAAATGAGATTAGAAGTGCCATGAAAAGAAAATCAATGCAAAACCACAGGTGACTCTGCTGCTGACAGCCTTAGCAGATGCAGAAAATGAATCACTGTCCTGTAAGTCCCTGCAGAAATGCTTCAGGGGCCTGCTTAGTGCTTAATGCCTTCCTAGCCCACTAAAAATAAACCAGCATTAATTCTGTTAAGGAAGAAACTGCCCTTCTTTTGAGAAGTGAAACAAGGAGTCCTGCTTCAGGCAGTGGGGAAGAGAAGCCACCCAAAGAAAAGCCACAGAATTCTTTAGCAGAGCCATGTGGTCCAACAAGCCACAGCAGCAAACACACAATGATAAAGGAAAATGAATGCAACATCAGTGACCAACTGATGTAGGTTTCATTCTTTACACAAGATTGTGGGAGTCCAGGATCGTTCGAGACAATGGCAGGGAGCCAATAACACCTGTGCCTTTGATCTCAGCCCATGGGANACTGTGATGGTGGCACTTTTCTGTTGGGTTAGAGTAGAGACTCACTGTCCAACATAGGTGATAACTATTGGTATGGGATTGTAAATATAGCACACGTAATTTGTAGTATATAAGGTCAGTACCAGCCCACAGAGACAGACAGAACCTCGTGTTTCATCCTGCTGAGAGGAGCTCACAGGACAGAAAGAGAATTTTATAGATAAGAAGAAAATAAACAACCTTGAGAAGCACAAACTACGTCTCCTGACTCCTTCATCAAGGCTCAGGATGGGAAGAAAGACTTTTCCGGGTTTTGGGGTCATCTTAACCCCAAAATCGGACAAAGATGAGTTAAGCAACAAAAAAATCACAGCAATCAGGCAGTTCAAGCAAGAGTCCATCACACCTCATTAGAATACTCCAATGTTCCTCCCACAACAGAATCATTCCAGCATGATTATAAAACCTAAACCCTTTCTGAAGGCTAAATCAGGTGCTTTCAGTGGGAAAGCAAAGCACAAGCCAGATAGAAATGAAAGGGCTCCTCTGTTCTCTCTCTTCCCACCATATGCCCAGGAACACCTGCCTCAGTGCCAGCAGAAGAGCAGTGTCCCTGGTGCAGAACAAAAGGAATTTTTCTCACACATTCATGGACTCTGAAATATCACATGTGCTCCAATGGCCCTGATTTTTATGGCACACACCTGTTGGAATGATACCAAACTCCATCCCGGACACTGTGAGGCAGAACAGATGCCAATGGCTCACTACTATTGCAGGTGGTGTAGCCTTGTTAATGTAGAAATTGAATGGGAAAAGGAACCAGGAATTGCTGAGGTTATCTCTGGGATTTTGCACAGGATGGGACATGTCATAGAGATGTGATCAAAAGAGGAGCAACCTAAGACAAACCGCCTCATATTTATTTGTCCCAAGCTAGAGACACAAGCATGGCTCCCATGGCTCAGAATGACTGGGTTTGAGTCTGTGGTCATGTCTGGACAGGTTGATGAATATCCAGTCTCTCCAGAGAAGGAAACCACATATTTCTTTAAACTACTCTTTTGACCCTGAAGAGGGAAATGACCATTTTTTAAACACATGCATCATGAAAACCATTGTCCTTGTCCTGTGTGTACCAACTGTTTTTCTCTCTCTTGGAAATATCTGCAATTTTCATCATGACTTAAACAAAGAACGTCAGAGTACCACTGGACCATCACCTTCAGGCAGCTGGTAAAATCCTGAGTCAGAGCAAATCCAGCATCAAACACATTTCAAAGCCACCTAACAGCACTGATTTAACTAAAACACGTATACAGGATCTTCTAATCTTTCCCTTGGAGCTGGCACATGCTGAAAGGAGAAGCTGTGATCCTGTGTGGTCTTTGTGATACAGGTTATATGCCAGTGATGTTGTATTAAGCATAAAGAAGAAGGAAAGAAAGATAAAAGAACTTTATGCATAAGATCAAGCAACTGGGATCTCTAAAATTCCCTTTTTAGACCAGGGCTTATGGGGTTATTTTTGTGAAAGCAGGAGGCAGTGCAGGCTGAGCTTTCTGGCCCAGTGAGCATCTGGGGCAGCTTGTGCACCAGGGCTCAAGTCATGCAGCCTGTACTTTCACACACCAGTTCTCCTAGACATCTGCTTGTTACAGACCAGACTTTTATTGCACCCACAAGCTAAGCCTTTCCATGACAATCTAGGGGAATGACTCATATCACAACCTGAGTTTGTACTCAGAGGTGCAAATCTCACAGACTGGCCATGGAGCAAGAAAACCTGTGAGGGGCAAATTTTATCCCAAGTTCTGGTGGTCAGGAGGCTGAGAAGGACATGAGCACTGAGGATGCAATTGAAGCCTTCTTTTCATGCAGGACATAAATAATTTGAGCATATAAATCAGAGTGATGGATGGTTGAAAAATACCTGGAAATAGGTGTCTTAGTGCTGCAATGGAAAAGCCCCTTCAAACAATTTTTATAAGGAACCTCATGGATATAGTTTGGCTTGAAATTTTTCATATTTTGCTGTGCAATTCTCCTAAACTTGGTGTCAATATTTTTATTGCTCTCATCCCTCGTCATTCAAGAGCAATATTGAAAATTTTATCTGCATTTAATCCTTCTCCCTGCTAAAACAGCTTGCTATGCAAATATTGCCTTCAGCTGCAGAAATCAAAACCTGTCTTTAGCAGGACTGAGCTATCCCCACCTTGTGCAGGTATAACTGCATCTGCCACCAGCCAAGAACCCCAAGTGAGACATCTGTTAGAAGACTGCAAAAAAAGACTATGTTTTCTTTATCCTTGGGGTATCTGAAATATCCATTGACAAGAGAAATTGAAAAGTTTGCAAAATTCACTATGGAGAGAGACTGGCCTACACAGTTGTTATGAATTGAGATGTTGAAACTCTTGGAGAAATTGAATAAAAATTATATTTTCAAGACTTGTCATTCATTATTATATTTAGCAAGTCTGAGGTCTCAATCCTGATGCACCCCTTTGTAACATGTAATGAGTGTGCTAGGAAAGCAGATACTTTGTAATTTTCAGAATTAAAGAGAAGCAATAATTACATAATTTATTGAAAGTCATCTAAAAAATATACTGCTCTGATGTTTTGTGCATCATGTCTGTAATTAGAAATAAATAGCAGATTTCATATGGCCTTCCTAGAATAGCAAAAATGGCTAAATACTGAACAAGCAATGTTTTCCATTCATATCTGAGAGGGTTTCCAGTTTTGCCATGTGTGGTGGATTTTTCCTCATATAGGAAATAGTTTTTTAGGTGTTGTTTATACTTTTTTCATAAAAATGTGTGGGAATAGGTGGTCTCATTTTTTTAAAAAGAATCAACTAGGAAAATATTTAGGCAGAAATGTGGGGGGAGTTTTTCCNAGTGCTACTCTCCAGCAGTTTCCAGACAAACAAACTGACCTAAAGCAGCTATTCAGAACACACAATTTCAAAACTGCAATGCAATCATTCACAGCTATGGAGAGACCTGACCTGTGTGGGGTCTGAGGGCAAGTGGGAAAGTTCTGCTGGGAGCCAGGAGGAGAAAAGGCCAAGTGGAGGCAGAAATTGGAGATCTCCATGATGGGAAGAACATCTGTGACTCCTGAAAAAACTACTGCACAGTGCAGGTACTCCTGAAGTTTAATATTGTGTTAAACTGAGCATATTTGGTCTTCCAGGAATAGCACAGGGCACGTAGATAACCTTTCCTACTCAATTTCTGGGAAAAAAACCTATACTTATAGCAAAATACAAATACTTTCATACAAACACAAGCAGTTGAATGACATTTAATTCAAAATGTGGGAAATATCTCATGCAAAAGTTGGAATTGAACATGACCCTTACTTTCCCAGGAGATGTTATCCCAGCTTTTTTCCTAAAGTTTGCTTAGAATGTGTCTGGTGCCTACAGTGTGTGACAACCCACTGGATTTAAAGACAGAAAAAGTCTCCCAAGCTGTATTATCCCAAATTTACCTGTCCTGCAGGTGCAGTCCCTTCTGCTAAATGGATGTTAAGGAACACCAGGTGATGTCTTTTTAC
>VZTT01051859.1:0-19742 GCA_013400855.1 Buphagus erythrorhynchus
TTCCAGCAAGTAAATGATATACTGTAATATATGCCTTCAATAAATGTTTTAAACAAAATCTCTCTAAGCAATGTTCTGCTAGAGCTGCACATTGCAATTCAGGAGCTATATTTACAGGAGTTTTCCTAATGTAAATTATTTTATTTTGCTCCCATAGGCCAACATAAAATGCTTACAAAGAAGCCTAGGATTATTTTTATTAGCAAATGACATGGTTAGATCTTTAACTTTTATCACAGGAGCTTAAAGAAATCATACTTTNACAATAGCACAAAATGCTTTTCAAAGGGAGTCAATCATACGCTAAACAGAAGAGGAGGGGCTTAAGGGAAAATACATGAAGTAGTGAGGGGCTCAAAGAGAGAAAGAAAGCTTGTCAGTGACAAGGAGGAGCAGAGATAGGATCAAGGCTGGGAAATGAAAGCAAGCAACTGAATTCTGAAAAAAAACAGTAATAAAAATCAAACAGGACAAGTGCACTAAATTTAAATATTTCTCCTTCTGCTGAGTTATCATTTCTCAGAAGATATAGGTAAATAATTTATCATAATTACATTCACCATTTTTTGTAAAAACTGTGTAGGTAAGCTCAATTGGATTTACATACTTAAAGACATAAACCAAGTCCAACTAGATTAAAAAATGGGTAAACAGAGAAGAATCCAAAAGCCATGCTTCCAGGCTGTCTTTTCTGGTCACTAAATAGCATCCAGTTTTTCTGTACACTATTTTATGCTACAGGCTAAAAAGTTGAAATTCTTCAACCTCAAAACCAATGCAGTTCAGATAAGATACACTGATCATAAAATGGTTTTGGTGCAAAAATAGCATATTCTGTATATTTTTACTTCACTCATTTGAAAGCTCAATCTATTTTCTGGTGACACAAATCAGATCAGTATTGATAACTCAGTATACAATCCCCAGGGTAAGACGAGTCAAAAAGATCAGCAGAAGGGAACTGGGGTATGTGTCAAGACAATGATGCCAAAGTGCTCTTGCATGGAATATGAATGATATATTACCTTTAAAAACACTATGCTCACATAGACAGCACAAATAAGATTGATTGTGATGCAAAAAGAGTCAAATATTAAAAGAAAATCACACTGTTTCAGACCTATGCTTCAAATTTAAGGCATAACTTGGCACTAAAAGAATTTAAAATCTTGAGCAAAATTCATCTGCACTAGCAGCACACCATGGATTAATTTGGGCCTTGGTAAGAAACATGAAAACACATGGGCAGGGACCAAGTAGCCATTCCAAAGAGAAAAAGATTATTAGATCAGCCAGGCCCCTCTTATTCCCATTTGTTGATGTAATACCATCCAAGACAGTATTTTTTTCCATGTTCTCTCAAATATATATTTTTTAATTACTCAAACTAAAGAACTAACACTCCTTTCCTTGGGAAAAAATTGCCTAAGCATTCCTTATTGTTTCAATCATACCTTGGAGGATATATATTCTACATTTCNTACCTTGGAGGATATACATTCTACATTTCTCCAGAAAGTGTCCTATTATTTTACTGTTGTTCATTGACTTTTCAAAACTTTTAAATTATCTTTTTTCTTCTCATCTTGCTTCCTGAAACTCTCATAGAGGGGGGTCCACAAAGTTGCTGTGGCCCTTGAGACAACAGGGTTCAAAGAAGTACCTCTTCTATAGATTCACATGGAAATGTCAGGGAAGCAGGGTGAGACTTTTTTCATCAGGAGAGCACAGACCAGTAGTGATTTTATAGTATGAGCCTGTGTATAAAGGCGCTGTTGACAAAAACGACTCATCTCGAGCTCTCTCCAAGAGCTGGATTCTATAATTTTGTGAAGATCAAGTGGCAAAGAAACTTCTATTGTTGCCTTTCCTCCCTCTATTTTTTCGTCTTCCTTTCCTCTTTTCTCAAAGGAGTTGCAGAAGAAGGAAATGAAAATAAAGCTGAAAGGTCATGAAAGATATTCAGGGTACATCTTTCCTGTTTCCAAGATGCAGAGGGAGATGCAAGACCATGAGCAACTGGTTTATGTAAAAGAGCATTGATTAAGAATTTCTTCTGCCATCTTATCTTAAGCTAACATGTTCTCAGTGTCTGGAAGGTTTTATATGGTTCATAATTTTAAAATATCACTTTAGGAGGAGGAGAAGGTGGGACATAGACATAATTCTATCCTATATTCAAAGATCAGCTACCTGACAAACACTAAGAGCCCATAAATGTGCATGTTGCCCTATGAAGCACAAGGTGACCAGACTCAGACTTTGATAGATGACTGGTGGAAGCACATTCTAACATCAAAGAATCTCCTCTTGAAGTCTCTAGGATTTGTCTTGATTACCTTCCAAAAGTTCTGTAAATTTGGACAAAGATGAGGGGACAGAATAGGCAGTCTCTTTGGGAAAAAAAATAAAATAAAAATCATGCCTTAATAAAGAAACAACTAAAAAAAATTGTGTCTTAATAAAGAAACAAATAAAAACCTCTATAAATAGTAAGGCTAAAAATATAGTTTATAAACAATGTATATAGGCTATAAAGAAGTATACAGACTACTATATTCTCCCTCCTTCCCATTATGCGCTCTCCATCTGCAGCTGTAGTAAAAGGCAGAATGCAGTTTAAATAACCATGTTGCAACTTCCAATACAGACAACTTACTGAAATTCTATCTTAGGATACTTTCTATTCTGGAAGAGACTTGGGGGAATTGGCCTGAACAGATACTCAAAAACCTTCTCTCAGGACTCCACACTGTGTTTTGCTTTGAAGAGCTCTGAGTTTACTCTAAATTGTGCACAGAGCCAAATTATATCCTGGTCAGAGCCAGGGTGTAAATGAAATATGGAAAATTTTGCACACCTATAGTATCTGTAACTGAGAGCATTTCTGACAGAACCAAGGATTAAGCATACCTTGTTACAAAAAGGGTTTTGAAGTTTTACTTTTTTAAAGGCTGAGGAAAGCAATCTCAGAGAACGGCATAGTGAGCAGCAGGGAAGCAAAACTCCCCTTATCATTATTCTAAAATGAGATCAAGTGAAGGAATGGTCATGGAGAATATCAGACCTTAAATAGCATCCCTGTGTGCAAATCATAACGGTACACTCTGTTTTAGATAATGGCTTACATAGGGAGACGGCACTTTATAATGAAAAAAATACTAAAGAAGGTGATAGAGAGACCTGATGATGTCCTTATGAGAAATATTAGGGAATAAAGATAAAATGTTTCATTTGCTTCACATTTATAACATGTGCCCTGGTTCTTTCTTCATTATTGGTAAGCTATCCTATGAACAGAAAAACAGTATGTGAAGTCCATAACATATAGTCAGCTTTGGCTATGTGAGCTTTCTAGAAACTTTGGTGTGAAGTTTATCTGATCATATACACTCCTTTATGAATGTCCACTTAAAAATGAGGTAAAGCCAAACTTTAGTACACAGATCCCTTATTCCTTACATTGAGAGTGAAAAGAAACATCCTCTAGACATAAGTACATGAATAGTGAATTCCACAGGGCCATGTGCACCTAACTGTTTCATTTCACAACCCAGGTGAGGCTGTGCTCCAAACCAGGGAGACCCTTTTCTCCTGACCTTGAGCAGCAGCTCTTATGGAAAAATCTGTTTAAACAGATAGAGGCTATTTTATTTTATATTTTGGGAAGACATAGTCAGATACAAGACTTCCTGGTTACTTTAATCCTTGTCAGAGAACAAAGAGCAAGATAAAATGGAACTTAGGACTTGAGCCAAAATCCTTTGAAATCAATTAGATTCTTTTCATTGATTTCAATGAGTTGTGGATCAGACCACCTCTTCCTCAAGGCAGCAATAAGACACTTCCTAGAGAAGGCAGGGGTCCTCAGTTTTGCCATTCATTCATTTTGATCTTTCACTGTTTAATGAATCTCTTCATCCTGCTCTTATTCTCAGCTCTCAGCCAGGCAGGCATTAGCAGTGCATTCACTAGGCAGTAGACGATCACCAGTATCCATCTTTCAAAAGAGATGTACAACTGAGGCCACTCAGGGCCATTAAAGATCCCATGGTATTTTTGCAAGAGCAGAAATAACAATGCCAGTGTCTTGGCCAAATTCCAGCCTCTTTAATTACATTCTGTCCATCTATGTTCCCTCCTTAGTTTCAGCTGGAAAAATTAGCCACCATTTTCCACTATCTTATTAATCTTTTAATGTAGAATTAATTATAACAGAAAGACAATGAGTGTAAAATATTGGCACTTACAGCTATAATGTGAATATCATTGCTGAACATAAAAACTGGAAAATGCAACTCTCTTTTCACAGAAAAAGTGTCCATCATTAGGACAGCAAAAGTAATCATATAACCATTTTCTATTTTTAAAAGAGAAAAGCCAAAATATGCCTAAGTGGAAAAAAACAAAAAACAACCCATACAACCTAAGCCAAAACTAAAATTAAAAAAAAAATACAGAAAAAAAGGAAAATAAAAAAATACTTAGCACAGATTGGACAAGCTCCATATTACTATTTAATATCAGGAAGCACTGAGAATTCTTGACCAGTGGGATTATTTATGTGCCTTTTGGAGTTAGAAGCAGTGTGATAAGATATCCAGCTATCTTGAGGAGCTCTAGACGAGAAGAATGTGCAGTTATTTTTCAGTATCTCTACTTCAAAACAAAAAAAGAAACAAACAAAATTTATTCCAGGTAATTGATAATGTGTAAAATAGATGATCATTCTGCTCCTTGAGGACACTAAAAATCTAGACAACATCTTCACACTTTTTTCTGAAGAAAAAAAGAGACCTTAAATGCTTTTCTTTCCACAGTATGTAATGTATCATAGAGAAGACAGTGGCCCCAAAAAGATCTCAGGTGGTACAAAATTTTAAGTAACAATTTGGGATAAAGATGCAGGATAGCTACTCTCTGTGGAATGCAGCAAAAGAGGGTTCAACCATGAAAGTTTACAACTCACTCACTCTTCTGGCAGATGTGGTTGTGATTAAAAGGTTGTTGGCAATAAGTAAAATGAAGAGCACTCTAGGGGGTCCAGAGAGCTAGTCCATTAACTTCATCAGCCCTAGATTTAGTTCCCTTCTCAGTACAGTCTTAGGAAACAGTGAAATTGCATTTACCCATCCTAATTATGGGATTCACTAAAAATGTAGGGCAATAGGTAGAGAATTCATAGCTAGAAATAAGGTCATGTGAGTATCATTCTGTAGAAATAATTTGGTCATTTGCAGATCATATTAGGTCAAGTCACTTGTGGTACTGTAATCAAAGCTACAGACTGGAGAGCTTCAGAGTGATGATAAATGGCAGGAGCTTTTTTCAAGAGATCTGAAAGGAGAGAGAAAACTAAGGGGAATCTTGCAGTAAGTTCAACCGACCAAAGAGCTGCTGTTGTTTAGTTGAACTCGGCGATCTTCATGTTATCTGGGCTCTGTTTTGCCTCTTCAGCAGAATTAATAAAGTCTCTCATTTGCTAAGACATCTAACAGTGAAAAGCTGATATTTGGGAATTCCTAGGAAGAAACAATTCATCAGTGTCAGGAAATAGCCTAGATAACTTCAGAAACTTTTTCCTTCAGTCTTCATGATAATTTGTGAGGAAAAGCACTTTAAAAACTAAGGTATTGTTATATATTATTGGTATTATTTTCTCTCAGAGGCAGCTGTACTGCTTTGATAGCAAAGTTCTGCTGTTCAAATGACCTGCAATGTTCAACCATCCTGGATTTCATCCTATCTGTAGTGGTTTTTACCTGGCATTGAGGGGTAGACTGAGCAACTGAGCCTCTGTCTTATTTCTGACATCCTCCTAATGGTTACTGCGATAGGAGCTGTACTCATTACACAACGTGTAATATCACATACGTGATATTTCTCAATGAGTCAACTCTAGCACAGACATGCACGTTTCTCTTGAATCCCTGCCATACATTACTATATTTGTTAAGTCAATGCTCAAAGGATAGCTGGTGTTTCATTAGCTACAGAAAATATTAGAATACTCTCTTTACTCCTGAGACTGCAAAGCAGACTGCAACTTCCACATGGATTCGCAAGAAAAGTTGGAAGCCTATGATGTTCAACTCAGAACTTTTTTCAGTAAGAGGTAACCTTCCTCAGACAGCCCCCAATGCTGTTCACAGAGCATGCAGAAAATAATTTTTAAAAATACAAGGAGAAATTATCTTCACTGATATAATAAGGACTTCTTAAACACCCAGAAAATATTTCAAATTTTTTTTTGTGATAAATTTTTCAGACATTACACCTGCCTAAGCTTTGCAGGGTTTGCAAACATAGCTAACACTGCCAACATTTTCATGAGGAGAATATTTTTTTAAGTGTTTAACCTCTCCCTCAGCCCATTTAAATGCTTTTTCTTGCTGTTTGTGCCAGATGGATAGACAGGAAAAGCTGAAAATGTGCTCAGAGACTCTAGTAAAACTTTTTATTACACAAGTCACTGTTAAATGTATGATTTAAAAAATTGATAAATGCATTGTTAATCACATCTTTTACAGATATCTCAATCCTGTAATAAGGAAAGACCAAATAATTTTCAGGCAAGTGTGTGCCCTTTATCTACAGGTAGTACTAAGCACTGGGTAACATCTGGTGCCCTCTTTCTCACTGATACTGGGTTTTTTCAGCAAATAATTATCCTTGATAATTCGCATTCGACTTGAAGAACTATTTGAATTTGAACATATGAAAAAAGTGTTCTCTGCAACAGATGTCTCCAAATGCAGCATGACCTGTCCCACAAATTCAAATTAAAGACCTTACAGCAGTTACCCATCCACTGCTTACTCAAACAAGAAATCTCTACTTAGCAAACCTAGCTAGTAGGTTATAAACAGAGAAAATAAATCTAGCAGCCTAATCCAATTTATGACTGTACATAATTACAAATAATTGAATGAAGCTAAAAGAAGAAAACTTCGAGTGAATGACAGAGTGCAGATCAATTCCCAAGTAAAGCAGTGCACACCCAATGGTTTACCACAAATTAAATTTGACTGAAAAAAACAAAAAAAAAATTACTCTTCTGGCAAGAAATAGAAGTGATGATCTAGCATATCCTATGAGCCCATGATTCATTAACAAAAAGCCCTTTACATATTAATAACTTTCTTTTTTGATTCTCTTAAAATGTGCTTTGTTTTTGAAAACATAGATGCTTTCAAAGCTGTAATAAAAATAATAATATTTTAAAAATTGTCCTCACCAAGAAAAGTATATTTCATAATTAAAAAGCTAGATGTAGCCTCATTTCTAGTTTGAGGGTCAGCCTGGATGACACAATGGCCATTTCTGGCTGGTCTATCTACAAATACGTAATTGGAGTGTAAATTATTTTCACTATATAAATAGCTCCTGATGATATGATAATTTGTAAATAGCATAGTTTGTTTTCCCAGAAGCAGCTTTGTGCTAGCTGACAGCTCTGAAAAGCTTCTGCACTTGATTATGCCTTTTTCCTCTTTATAGCTCAATAGTAAACCAGATGTCGTGTGCTCAGTATGAACTGGGTCTGCTTTTCCAAATGTTCTGTTACATCCATGACACATAAGCATCTTTAACATCCTTGGGTATGCAAGCAAGCTGCTTTCACACTGACATATTATTTTTAAGTCTTTATTTTTATGTAGCTGCAACACTGTATTTCACAGCTGGCTGATGAAACACACTGGAATGATTTGGAATTCCTCAGTGCTCCTTAACAGGCAATTAAACTGAAAATGGAAATGACCGTATGTGGTCAGGTGCATTTCTTTACTGTATTACTCACACTGTTGCCAGCAGAATATTTAAAGCATACACTGGTGCAGCTGTGCTAAGGGCTTTCCAAACTTCACTACTCAAACTTGCCCTAGAGAAGCCTTAAGAATGCATCTGTTTACTAAGATTTTTCCATTAACCTTTCCAATAACATGGCATCTTTTTAACTTGCTTAGTGATTATAACAGTATGCTGTATAATATATATCTGAAAACCTTTAAACACAGAGAGGAAGTATTCTAGAGACCTTCTATCCTTCTCAAATAGTAAAATAGTATTAAGAAATAGCTTTGAAGGAGAATATCCTCCTTTTCTTCCTACAGAAGTTGAAGTTAAATGCATCACAGAAAAGGCTACAAAATCCTGCTCTGTGATACTCTAGAAGCTGGCACAACATATGGCAAGATGAAATGGGACGAGCCCCTGGGGTAATGTGGTCCCTCAGAGAGAAATCCTCTTCTGTTACCTTGTAAAAATTGCCTTTTCTTTAAAGACTAGAGATTGTTGTATCCACCTCCCTTCATCCTCAAGAAGAGACAAAACTGTTACTACTTTCCTGTCTGTTCCTTAGGCAAGAATGCACAAGAACAAGAGCTTACTTAGGAGCCAAACAAAGGGAGGGCTTTTTACCAAAAGTATAGGATAGTATACATCCATACACAGTACTATTTTCAATATAAACATTTTCTTTTTTGTGTCCATAGAGAAAGAAAGGGGGAAGGAAAAGAGATACATAGCTTTTATCTACTACTGTGATATTTTTAAGTGAAGCTCAGTTATAGAAAAGTTTTATAGAAGTTATAAATACTTTCTATTGTATGTAGCAGTTTTTCGAGAAACATCTGCAGAGTCCAGCTAAGTTAGATCTTATCTGATTCTATAAGAATTGTCAGAGGGAAGAAATGGAAGCACATAAGCTAATATAACCACACAAACAAGTGGGGTTCCCTATCTCTAGGAAAAATAGAGTGACAGTCACAGAAACCTGCGGCATCCAGAGGAGAAGCAACCAGCCCAGGTGGAGGAAGAAATTAGCAGTCTAAGATTCCAAGTAGATCAGGAGCCCAGGGAGCTCCTCCCTCCACTCGCACACGTGGCGGGGGTGGCAGGGCTGCCAGGGGAAGAGAGGAAACCACCCCAGCTCCAGCTCGTCAGCGAGAACTGTGGCTTAGCGCAGTAAAACGCAGCTGAAATGAGGATACAGACAGCTACGTTGTATCAGTTTGAAGTTTTGTTTCTAAGTTTCTGCGCTGAAACTCCTATTGCTGAAAAGTCGTATTAGAGTTACTTAATCTACACATGAAAGTCTTGTTAAGGTTAATGAGAAGTTCTGTTAGATAGGCGGTAACAGACTTTTTCATTATTATTACAACACCAAAATGTTTTCCCATGTTTCAGGATTAGAAAGCAATGGGTGTCTTGAATTCTAGGTCTGAAAAGCCCCAGGAGAAGTTCATATATTTAGATCAGCAGCAATGTGGAAGCTGTCAGCTAATCATATTTTGATCCTAATTGCAACGCATTAATTTGAAATAAAATAAAAGTAGCCTGTTTGAGGAGAGGGTGAGGCACTGAGTTGATAGACATAATAAGTCTTTTTTTCACTTACATGTCATATGTTCCTTATTATTTAGATCCAGATTCTTTCTAGATTTTCTTTTGAGTTACAATATCAAATAGCATTTATCTAGGCATTTTAAAATCATGACAAGATAAAAGCCAATCTTTTTGTAATCAGTATGCAGAGAAGAAGAGAAGCAGTAGTAAAGCAGTTGATGCATGTTTGCTGACAAAATATTTAATCCAAACATTTAATTTCAATCTGCCACTGTTCTCAGTTGGTATAATTACTTTAAGCAAATATCATGTAGAAAGGAACAGAAAATAGTCTCAGCTACTGAAATGTAAATAATAAAATATAATCATAATCAAATGTTTAAAGCGATATAATTCCATTGTAGGATCATTTTGTGTGGACTATTTTAAATGTTTAAGTGATTTTAAATTATTTCTGACATAATGGCTTATGATGCTGTCTATACTGGCAAGCAGCGGAAAAGATTTAATTCTCTCTAGTGTTCATACACATCATTCTTCAAAGGTAATACAGGGAAATCACACTTTAGCCCATGGAAAGTTGTAGACTTTTGCTTTTCATGTCAATGAACATTAAAATCAACACAAAATTTGGGTAGTGATCACAACAAATTTTTGTGGATTTAACCAAATTAATATGAACAATGTATATCACCCTTTTAAGCTTACTTGATACCTAACTAGCTGAGCACCTGGTGACAGAGCCTCCAATTTTTAGGACAAAAATTTTGAGCTAATT
Source organism: Buphagus erythrorhynchus (assembly GCA_013400855.1). NCBI lineage: Eukaryota > Metazoa > Chordata > Aves > Passeriformes > Sturnidae > Buphagus > Buphagus erythrorhynchus. Next base: position 10,127 of record VZTT01051859.1, read on the forward strand.
TTCTATTTTATGGAAAATTAGGGATGTAAAGTACCATTCCACTCAAAAGCCACTTTGACTTTCTACAAGAAGTTAATCAATCCATCACAAATCTTGTGGCCCTACAAAGAGCTAGGAGTGTGAATAAGGTGGATTTCATTGATGACTAATTCTTTTCTTGTGGTTTTCCACATTCTTGACTCTATTACAATGCTTGTCTATAGCACTGATGAGATTTTGGATGCTGCTCTAGAAGTTATATAAGCTTGTAATACTTAAATACAACTGCAAGACAAACGTGTGCATTATTCAAAACAAACAACCAAACAATAAGACAAAAACTAACAAAGAAAAAGAAAAGAGACTGTTCTTTAGTGCTGTTCTCTAGTGACTAAAATCTACTTTTGTGCAGAGGATGATTACATAGGAAGTGCAGAACTCATGTCTTGTTTAAACACTGACTTGCAGATTAATTGGGAAAATTGCAATTACAGTAACTACAAAGTTTATAGGTAGTTTTAAATTTTGGGAAAAAATAATCCTTTTAATCACGTGTGTCCCAGTCATATGAAGAAAATTATTACAAGGCTGAGAACAGGCCAAGACAGAAGAATAGAAGCAGCTTTGTTTACTAATTGAGTGCAATACTTTTTTAGCAAAGTTCTGTACTATATTATAAAGTTTGATCCCCAAAGAAATTTGCCTTCACCTTTTCTTCTTCAAAGACATCCTCTAGAACAGAAAGAGGTAAGATGTCGCCCTGATTTTTTGAGATGTTAATGCCTTCTGATGTTTGCATTCTTGCTTTCAACTTTCTCACACACTTTTCTGTAAACAACTTATTGTTTTTCATTCTTTCATGTAGGTGGAGAAAGTTGATGGACAGTTTGTCCAGTGTTGTTGGAGAGGTGGCACTGTCACCCTCCAATCCACTGTCACTTTTGGAAAGTTATATATATAGAGTCAGAAATTAAACTTCCTTCTTTTTCACCTTTTAAGTTGCAGTGTGCATGCATCTTTATTTCTCGTGTCCTATAGCAGCAGTAAGAGTGTTAATATGAAGTATAAGTGACCATTGAATATCAGTCCTCTCCTCTTCTGCAGCTGCTCAGGCCAGTCCATAGCACCTGCATGTCCTTGTGACTGGGAGCAGGGAGTCAAGCTCAAAACCTGCACTGCCAGTTCCAGGTCATGCTCCAATCTCTCTGTACACCTAGAAACATAGCACTGTTTCCATATATAGGAGAGAGAGAAAACATTCTACTTGCCATGGTGAAAGGGAGGCATTTTTGTTTGTTTCTGTATATAGCAAAAGCATAAGTTCATTTCAAAGCAAAATTATGGATGTGCTTAATTTGCTACTTATGAAGTGCATGAGCAGATGAGATAATGCAAACCAGAGAGGTTATCCAGACTAACTAGATAGAACAAGAAAAGCAGAAACAATCAAAAAAAAAAAAAAAAAAAAAAAAAAAAAAAGGAAATGTTTTAAAGTGAACTAAGCAGGATCCGAAGACACTCAGAGTCAGGTAATCTCTAACATAATTACACCAATATTTCTCTGAAGTGAAGTTACAATTTTGTTTACTTCTCAGGCAGACTCGCCTGTATTACAGGTCAAGCATGCGTGTCAAAACCGGCCGGCTTTTCAGCGGTGATTGCTGTTGCTTATCGGGTTGGTTTCCATGGCTAAACAGGTAGCGCTCCCCTCTCCTCCCAGCCGCGGTGCCACAGCAGAGCGGGGCGGGCGGGGAAGGCGCAGCTGACAATGGCAGCACAGGCTTTATTTATTGCTCCCAGCGGGGGTGCGATGCCGCAGCTTTACAACCGTCAACACCCTGGGGCTTTTTAGTTCCACATATAAGACAAGGAAGATGGGGGATGACAACTAACCTCAAGGGATTAGGTACCTGAATCCTATCCCAACTACTAGCAGACTCCAACTGTGTTTAAATGTTTTTTGAAGAATTTCTGATGTTCAGAGGTTGCTGATTACTTCCAGATTTTAGTTCTACACCAGTGGAGCTCTGCTACAAAGAGTTTAGCAGTTGTTGTTAAAAATTGCAATTGCACCAAAGAAATGTCTTCTTTAAAACCAGTTTCAAAAATATTACAACACTGTTAAAAAAACCCCAAAAACCAAACAAAATGCAAAACTCAAAACCAAACCTACAGGTTCTTCACAGTGAAAGAACGTAGAAAAGTAGGGGGGAAGGGAGGAGAGAGGGTGGAGAAGATGACAGGGATCATTTTAGCTTGAAAGCCTTCTCAAATTTTCCTTGAAATCTTATAATGATACTTTAATCTTCAGGAGGATGATTTACATAAATGTTCTATAGACAACATTTCCTTTCTGTTGAGTTTACACAATTTAAGCTTCAACCTGGGGCATGTCTGGACCTTTCCTCCATTATTAAAAGTCAATATAAGAGAATATGTATACTTAGATATAACTTTTATTTTAGTAAGTTAGATACCATTAGATACTAAAATACAATTTCAATATTATAAAATGAAATAGAAAGGGTTTTCTAACACACACAAAAAATCCCACATATTCTGCTTGCAGATGCATACATCTTTCTAGTAAATCAGAAGCCATTCAGTGAGTAGCCTGAAGGTAAACGTGGTGAATCTGAGCTACTGAGTCTAAAAAAATACCAGTAAGGTGTTACTTTTCCTCAGCTTCCTAGAGTATGAAAGGCATAGTCACCATATTTATATCTAAATCCTTCATTGTTTTGTCAACAAAGAAAGCATATTAAGAAGAAAATCTTCAAAGAAATAATTTCATTTATATAACTATCTTTTGTAGATTTGTCCACTGAATTTAAGACAACTTTTACACATAACTCAGTGGAAGACAGACTTCCTTTGCAAGGTCGGATTATCTGTTTGTTCGTAGGTATGTTTGTAGTTTTAAATAGCAATCAAGGCTAAAACAGGCATTTTAATAGTGGAAGAATTTAGAAGAATTATTATTTCCATCAACTTTCTTTCAATGCAAGTATAAATTTTTTAATTCACTAAAGCTCCTTCCCACAAAAGAAAAGGGAAAGAAAAAAGAGGAGTATGAGAAAAAAGAAAGAGTAAAAGAGAGAGACTAATGGAAGATTTTCCAGTACTCTTAAGCAACTGTGAAAGTCCTCAAAATCTTGGTAGTAAGACAAAAGCATGTAAACTGAAATTCACTTTATCTTCAGAAATGCTTACCATGTTTAGATAGATACTGTTCTCTTAGCAGAGTTCAATTCTGACATGAACTTCTGTTAGTTTTGCAGTGCTGGAGCTTACATCTCCATCCAATACTGGAGCTTACATCTTTCTAGCAAGCTCCGGGACAGTGTAAAACTAAATTATTTTGGGCAGGCTATAGCCCAAGCAGCAAAACCCAAATACTACTGCATATTCACATGGTGCAAACGTGTGTTTCATGGCACTGGGATTTTTGGGAGTACAAATCCAATGTGGAAATAGATTTCAAATCTTTTCACATCCAAAATGGATCTGAAGCTGTATGTACAGACTTCTGATTCATCAGCAGCACTATTATCTTATTACAACATGTGCATTCATTAGAGAAAAGTTGTTCTGATTTTGTGTGAAATAATTCTCTGATGGTGAGCTGTATTTGTAGCACTGACTCTTGGCAGCACACAATACCACAGCCAGCATTGTGCAAGAAGGGATTATTTCATTCCACTACATCATATCACAACTGACTGTATCTCATAGTACAAATGCAACCTTGTCATTGCAATTTGTCACACTTTTTTTGTGTGCATTATAGCTCACTGAAGTCTCATCTCCCGTGCTGAATAGCCCACTGCCATATAACAGATGACACTATAAATGAAAAAGGCAAGATCTCAACAAGGGAAATATTGGTTGTAGCATCCATTACAGAGCTGGCTGTCTCCCAGATCACACACATTCTGGAACTGCATCCAAAGCTCAAGCAGGGGACAGTTTTGCTGCCACCATCATGTGTCCGCTGGCCTCTTAGCAAACGTGGCTTACTTTACATAATCATTGGACCACTTAGCAGCAGTTGCACGTAAAAGGTCTGGTGTCAATACTATTTGTTCCTTAGTTATCCAAGAGGCCAATGTACAACTGAAAACAACAAAATCTGTATCTCCATTCTCATCATTGTCCACACTTTTCTTCCATTTAAAATCATCTCTGCAGTATCAAGAGAAGTAAAGGTAGACATGAGAAGGCAGGAAGAGTTAGGCCTAGTCAGATAGGAACTGGTGGGGAGAGGGCACAAAAAAGGGTGATGTGCCCACCTTTTCTCTGGGTCTGCATTCAAGTCCTGCTCTGCAGCCAGGGTGAAAACCCAGTCTCCTCTCAGCACTGGGTCAAATTATAACTGTGCTGAGGAATGGCTTCTTGGCTGGGGCTCCATGCCTACGTCTCACTCTTGATGTGCATTGAAACAGTGTAAAACATCCTACACCAAGAAAAGTGCTGGAGGTGAGAGGAATTCTTTGGGATTTTCCAAAAGCATTAAGTCCCCCACCAGCTTCCCATCCTAACACTCTCTCATGCCATAATATCTGATGCTAAGCAGCTGCATTGCCTTGACCACTGTTTTTCATGAAGAAGAGTACTGTCTCATTGTTCCTTTATGTTATCCTTGTTTTATCCATCCTTTCTGTACAAGTGTAAACCTTTTACTTACATTGCAGGTTTTCCTGTGCAGTGATTGTCTTTGTTATACATTTGTAAAGTGCTTAACTCAGAGAATCCATGGCCTATGCATGCTACTGTTATAGAATGATAATAACAGGAGGCAGATTACTTAGAGGGAAGTGCATGAATTTTTCAAACAGGTATGTGCAAATCAGGAAAAAACCCTCAACAGTGAAAAATTTGTGATAGCAGAGTGAGTGAAATACATGAGTGGGCAATTGCCTATTGTATTGTTTTATATCATTGTGAAGAATCTTTTAAAAAGCTTCCCCTCTCAAGAATTGTTTCCATCTAGTTAACATGGAACCACTAACTCCAAAGATTTTGGGTAGGATATAAAACAATTCAGCCAGCACAGAAGAACAGTGCACATCAGGGAAACATTTTAGATAAAACTGAAGTGTAATTTCTGCTATTCTTACATACCTAATTGAATACACTTTAATAAAGCAGTACAATAGAGGTTGAGCTTGAACCACAGACACACAGAAAATGTTTGCGTGTAAATAATTTCATTCATATCCTACCACCTCTGATTTTCTAGCAAAAAAACTTTGTAATACATTTAGGACTACACAGTAAAATATTCTCTTTCTCAATATTACGGGGTTCCTGTTGCTCTTAACAAGTCCAAGAGGTGCTTTTTATTGGTGAGAACTTTCTTTCTAATCCTCAAAAAAAATACAGGTTATTTCAGGTTCAGATTAACCTACTTGGCACATTTCACATCACTTTATCTGTACAGGATGCTTTCCAAAAGCCAAATTTCAATTCATTATCAAAGGATGAATGCGGTACAATACCTCAGACAAGAACTTCATAAATGCACTTAATGATACAGTTTATTTTAGCCCACTCCACTTGCCAAGTTTTGCACTACACATCCCATGCGCTACCTGCATAGTGCTCCCCAATCCTTGGCAAATTTAGAGTCTTGAGCTAATCACTTTACAGTTATCTCTGAATCCATCACACAGCCAGGCTATAAATGGCTTGTCAGGGCACTGTTTCCTTCTTCATTCTGCTTCCTTTTAAGTTAGTAGCAGCACTTTACAACAGAAGAACATCAATTAATAGTAAATTATGACAGGATTCATGTGGGATCATATATTACAACCTCCTTGATGCCAAAACCTTTCACAATGATGAAATACAAATACAGTGAATATGAAACACAATTTATAATGATTTTGCCATTTCCTGAAAAGTGTTGCCAATCTACCTTTGATTCCAAAGAAGCAGCACATCTTTATCTGTTTGAAAATACGAACTTTTGCTCATGAGATCTACACAAAGGCTCTTTTATGTAGGTCAAAGGATGCTTCCCCTATGCCCATTTAATATGTTTTCTGTGAAGTTCTGTGTGCTGCCCTTAGGGCCATGCACATGCTGTCTATATGCATGCAAGTTGCACAGCAAGTTCTTCCCCCTGCCCCATCACAATATCTACAGTTCCATCTGCTCTGTAATGAAATTGTGTGCCTCCATCTATTTTTCAAGCATTCTTAAGTGTCACACATACAGTAAATCACTGCTTTATGAATAAGCCTCTAAGACAAGGACATCGTTTACAAGAAACTTAGCATTTGAGCTATTTTCATCTTGACAATGACTGACACATCTCTCAGAGAATATTATATATTTAGAGTACTTTGAAGGCACTGTATTTTAGAAACATGTCTCATCAATTGGATGAACTACTGAACTAAGTCTTAAATGTTTAAAGAAGGGTCAAAAAGACACCCTGCTACAAAAGTGTGCAACCTACACCTGACTAATACCAGAGTAGCAATGCACTCAATGAATATTTTTTGCAAGTCTTCTTCCTATTTAAAAAAAAAAAATCTTATACTTTATCTCTGAATATTTATCAGACCTAGAAAGAAGTAGAAGTCAAGCTCTAAAGGAAAAAAAAAGAAAGCACACCCCATTCTTCATAAACTTCATGAGAATTTCCTCAACACCAGTCTCCATTTATACAACACATCAAGGAAGGCTAGAATCCAATTTCAAATCAAATAACCTCCATATCGATGTGTGGTGTAGTTCACAATGCACTCTTATCAAGTTGTGCTTTCTGGTGGGTAATGCACACAATATAACTTAGAGCAGCCATTTGGCAGAACACTGCTGTAGTCAAATTGAAATAGTCTTTAGTAGCTTGGTTAAAATGGAGTGCCATAAGGAATGCCTGTAATTTGGTGAGAAATTAAGAAAAATAATTTCCCTTGAAAATACAACATAGGACAATGGCACAGATGTCAGGATTTTATTTAAAACTGTAAAGGCAGCAGAGACACAATTTGTTAGGAAACATAAGATCATGTGCCAGTGACCAAAGATTTGCTGCTGGATTCTTGTCATAGAGGTAGCAAGAAAATGTGAGTTATCTACATATAATTGCTCATTCCTCAAGGGAACTGACATCTTTAAACTGATATCGCAATACAGAACAAACATATATCTTACCGAAAAATAAAAAACATGGTAAACAGGTAGAGTAGCTGATGTAACATTACACATTTAAGAAATGCACAGCTTTTTTTTAAACACTGAGATGTATCTGATGGACCATATAAATAAAGAGTCACCTAATATAAACAGAAATTCATATCAAAAATAGATTATGAATGAGATTTAAAAATCACTGAAGGTCATGGAAAAAATTTCCACTTGCATCAACAGATCCTTTGAAATGTCCAGCTACACCACTCAAATAAGTTGCATAGCCAAATCAAGTCTTAAATAAGAACTGGTGTTTCAGGTGCCTGATCTAGCTAGGTGACTTATTTGGGTGAAATACCAAAGAGCTATATCAAAGGGCAGTGTCAAAGAGATTAAACTCTGTCTTTTCCTAAGCAAGCAGTACACTGGACTGTTGCCATCAAGAGCTCAACTAGTAGGTTGAGGACAGCAATTCCTCCCCTTTCCTAGGTACTTGTTAGGGCACAGCTGAGCAATCCACCCAGATTTGGCTCTCCAGTGTCACCAATATGATGGTGAATTTTAGGGACTCCAGCAGAGGCCACCAACACAGGTAGGAAGCACATAACCTCCAAGGAGGGGCCAAGGCTTGTTCAGCCCAGAGAGGAGGTGGCACTGGGGGAACTCACAGCATCTCTCTGTGTGAGAGCAGAGGTTACATGGCTCTAGAGCAAGGGTCCTCCCTGAGGGCAGTGCAAGAAAAGGAGAATCAAGCATCACAGATTAAATCAGAAATCAAGAAATAATGAAAATAAAAATCCTTGAAAGTATAGTTAGATACTAGAACAGATTTCACAGAGAAGTTGTGGAATCTCTGTCCTTGGGGAATTTCATGGCCCAACTGATTGAAACCCCACAGCTGATATTGCTCCTACATCAAGCAGACTGGGGCTCCCCCAGCCTGACCTAAATAAGAAACAGAGCACCACCAAGATAGTTTGCTTCTATGATGTGACAGCAGACACATTAGGGAGATTACAGGGATAAAACCAAATAGTGCTTTTTTTGTTTAAGAATCAGAATTCTCTGCTGAAATTTATAAATAGTTTAAAAAGTTTGTATGTTAAATACATGTGCTATCCACTTTGCTTATGGAGCTGGATATCAGAACATATGAAATTTGAAAATCTGTGTTGATTCAGTGAAAATCTGTGTTAATTCAATGCCATATGGCTATAGGCATTCATCCAAGAAACTGGCATCTCAACAAATGATTAGAAGAGCTTTCCAGATTTGGAGTTGGAGTTCAGTGGAGAATCCAGTTGACTGGCTGCTTTAAGTTAATGAACCTCTTGCAGGACCTGCCTCCCTGTCTTTACTTTGGGAAAGGCAGTCTTTCACTTCCAATAGCAACAGCAACTCCAGAAGGCTTTGCAGGGGTTTTTAGACCTCTGTTTCCCTAGCATTTTCTGAGAGTAAGGATTCTGTTCTGCCCTCCACCTCACCCAAAACAATGGCAGGAAGAAACACAAAAAAGCACAATAACGTATTGAAAAGGACTACATGATTTTCTGAAATTTCCCCACCCAGCACACCGGAATGCAGAAGGAGCTGAACAACTCTACCCAACACTACTGTGAGAAACCACTAACTGCCAGGAATAATCATAAGAAGAAGAATTTGAAGAAATAATTAATATTTCACAGTGTAAAGTAGCATTTTAAGTAATCTAAATGTTAGGCAAAATTTAGTCAATTATCAACCAAAAAAGAGGCTGCCAATACCAGTCAGGAATTTTCAGGGAAGACTAATAACACTATGAGATTATCTTGCTTAAGCTTGATCAGGGAAAAGTAAAAAGAAGCTGCTTAAAATCATGCAAGCTAAAGCACGTTAGTGTGTACATATACACAAGAAAGATAAAGATATAGAAAATCAACAAAACTTGTGGGTTTTTCTTCAGATCAATAATTCTGTTACTCCACGGTGAATCTGACTAGAAAATCTAAATTCAAGGAAAAAAAATAGATACCAATTATATCAAAACTGTACAAGTACTATTTTTGATAATGTATCAGAGTAACTAGAAAACCTACAAACTTCCAGATTCAGGCTTCACAAACAGCAAATGACAGACTGCATGCAATGGGATTAATCAGCATGTGAAAAATCTCTTCTTTGTGCATGTGAAGAGTTAGAACCCTCATTTAAGCCATTTCACAAGAAAACAATTCCCTCTGCATAAGTGGTTTTGGCAAAGATATGGTCGTACTTTGTTTCAATTATTGTGTTTCAGAATTTTGATTCTTGACTCCCTGCTGGAGATGTATGAACATTTAAAAAACTTGTCAGACTTTTCAAAATTCATGTTCTTGTTTAAGTGTCTGTAAGTATTACTGATGGAGACTTTTATCTGAATCAGTTTTTTCATTACTAAGTGCTAAGAAACATTAGAGACAAAGTATGACTGTGATCTTAGATAAAAGTATTCTGTTCCATTCACAGTTAAATCAAT
>VZTT01051859.1:22179-34736 GCA_013400855.1 Buphagus erythrorhynchus
TATAATTATTTCAGCTATTATTAGAATTAAATAAAATATGATTTTACCTACTCCTTGTTTTCTGGGGGACAGACCCAAATCTTGCCATTTATGTGGTATTTCCTTAAATTGTCTTATCATGACTTGCAAGTTGAATTCAAAGAGGAAAAAAAATTGTACTTGTGTGGTCTTATACTTGATAGTGGGCAAAGCTTAGGGGAGTGTGCAGCACTGCTTTTGAAGCAATCACATATTATCTAGAGGATTCTCGTCTTTCAGGCTGTGTGAGGTACATGGGAAATTCCATTACAGAGTTTGCATCTCCATCATTTATTATCTACAGTGACAGACTGGCATTTCTTGAAATCGGGGAGAAAAATACTGTGTGGATAACAACTCAATTATGTCTTAAAATTAAGTTTGAGAGAAAAGTTTGTGCACTGTATAGCTCATGCAGGTATTTTCTCAGAGGCTGTCAGCTGTGTGAAAGCAAACTGTGAAAGGATATTTTGAAGCAAAATATAAATAAATATGAGACCTACTAATTAAGCTGAAAGATACATTATATACTTTAAAGTATGGAAGTTATTAAATGTCTTCCCTAGTAAAGAAACATCTTCATTTATGAGATTTCACTAAGACATTGTGAAAACAAGGACCTGAGACAGGGAGTTTAAGAGGAGAATATCTTGTGCATCTGAGTCACAGTTTTCAAGCAGTACCCGTTCCTTTCTTTATTGTTCCAGAAGAGCAATCACAGAAATTTTATTGGAGAAAAAATAGTATAGTTTCACTAACTGTCACTGCACAAAAATTTAAAGTTGGTACTTTTTTCTTTTGATATTTCGAGGGATAATGTTAGACTTCATTTTTTAAAAAATGCATTATTTTATTTTCTGTTGTAAAAACAGTCTCAAACAGTACCTAGTGGTCTTTCTGAAAACACTTGTCATCTTATGCAGGAAAGACAAAACATGCAGCTTCTAGGTCATTTAGAACTTCTGCTGCATCATCCAAATGTGATGAAGAAAACGCCAAATTTCTAAGAATTTAGCATTCTGCACAACTGCTGCCAGCAGGGCCAGATTTGAGTGAAGACCGTACCTGTTCTGTTAGCCACTGCTAACACCATGGGCTAGACCAGCTGACTCACAGAAACTGTTGAAATGCCACAAAACTGGCTCATATTGTGACACATGCTAGAGCAGACACAGCAACAGTATTTTGCTGCTGCAAAGTTTCATTTTCACTGTGTGTCGTTCACTCTCATTCATTGTAGATATGTGAATAAGTGATATATGAAAATGTTCTTTTTAATACAGGAAAAAACTGGGACCACACATCTCTACCTGGCATTGAACAGGGAGGTCTGTCAGTGACAATTTAGCTTCAAGAGTCAAAGTTTCTTGCGCTGCCTCCCTCCCCCTAATATTTGCGAATGGGCAGGCAGACATCACTCCTCAAACACAGCAGCTTGGCTCAAGTCCTGGTTGATCACTGAGCCAAGACTGGCTACTTCACCAACAGCAAATCGCTAATCTCCTCTGATGCCTGTGTACAGGGAAGACAAGGGCAGGACTGTACTGGGGTAAAAAGAAGAGCAGCCTGCTTTGCCTCCATTTCCTACTGAATACTATCATAGAAGTAAGAAGATTTGAGCTCAAAATCTCAAAACTTGTAAAGCAGGCCAGGAAAGATAGGTGATTGACAGCAAAAAGAAGAGAAAAAACATTTTAGATACTGTTATACTCTTAATTCTTGGCTAATATGTAGCCAAAGCTTTTTTATTAACAGTCTAGTTACTTATCACTAGTGAAAGGCTAACTAAGATTAAAGACCATGGATTTCAGCAGCTGTGATTTGGTGTTTTGCTTTTGTAGATTTTTGTAGTGGGGTTTTTTGGCTTGGTTTTGTTTTGTTTTTGAGGGGGGAGGGGCCGGTGTTTGTTTTTAGCTGTGGAAAGGTTTGAAAAGCTAAATGAAATGTGACATGCTTTCTAGAGCACCTTTGATTTATCCAGCAAGGAAGTGTAGAGAGGACTGCATCGCCTATATCATTGTGTGCTTTCTGTTTGGCTTTGGCAATAAGCAAGCCAAAAAGATAAAATGTATTTGCAATAACTGAAAGGAAAACTATGAATAGAGAAATTACCATACCAGTTGAAATTATCTGCTCTCACATTGTGAGACCAGCTGTTCGAGCCTTCATCATTTGTACATTTGCGGTATGAAGGGTGAATATACCCCATTATTGGAGCTGTGCACAACCTAGCCTGACCTAAATGCCAAGAAATAAGCAAGTGAGAGTGAAGCATCAGTGGCAAATTGGAATCTAAGGCCTTTTGTGCTTGTTAAATGGTGGAATGATTATAATTGGAAAAAGTGATGTGCATTAGTTCTGAGTGAATGTACAAGAAATGACAAGCGTGTAACTTAATGATTACTTCACAACACCCAGGACTGCCTTCTAGTCTTGCACTGAGAGGCTGAGCCCTACAGCAGAGAAAACTGCATGTCTTCTCCTGCTATTCATGGGCATCCTCCACAGGTCACATGGAAATAACCCTGAAGTGATAAGTCTTGGTTTAGGAAGTCTGCTGCTTAAGCTTATATAAGTCATTGTGACAGAGCATTTTTTTTCCTCTCTCCACAAGCCTTTGTCTGTATTAGTAGCAACTGGGCAGAGTCCAGCTTTAAATAAAAACATACACTCACTGTTTATTCTCACAGGTAGAAAGCATATTTGCAACCAACATCTAGAAGACTTGCTTGACTACACTACATTTAGGCTTTATTATTTTTCATGTTTTCATTCTGCAGATCACCATGATGGTAGCAAAAAAAAAAAAAAGCCAAAAAAACCCGGTAAAACATTATTAATGAATAATTTCAAGTGAATAAGAAAATTAATAACTACAGATTAATTAAACTTCTTTTTACAGCTGGCAGTAACTATTTCCCAGGATATTAGAAATTCAGTACAATTAATTTTTCTTCATGTTAAAACAATTTCTGTCTAGGAAAAGCATTGCCAAGCATTTCCTGGATGATAGGCATGTACTTTATGGTAGGCTCGTATAAAGATTCAGGGTTAAATGCTCGATGAAAATGTATAGTACATAAATCTACACACAGAAGTGGCAGGCAGAGTGTCAAGAAGCAATCATCTCCAAAGTCAGTTTACCCTCACAATAGGGGCCCTGTCATGGTCAGAGTTAAACAGGCTCTGGATAGGACTGAGCTTCTGTCTGCATAAAAGACTCAGAACTGGGGAGTTTACCAGGACATTGGAACTTCACAATTAAGCAATAGAATTAAACAAACCGATCCTGGTTACTTTTCACAGGGAAGATCTTGAAGCTCCTGAAAAGCAGTTCACCAAAAATCATTTCACAGAAAATTTTTACTGATGTTCATTTATATGTTACTTTCAATATGCTGTCTTTTAAACTGGAAGAATTCCCATATTCTCAAGTACTTAAGACCTGTTTTTTCATAAATTAAAAGTTGAGATCCCCTTCTATATCACTAGCTGAAATCCTTTAGAAAATGCTGAAGATGCTTAGCTGAAGAAGTAATTTTTTGACATATTATGATGATAGAGATCTCAGTACTAAACAAAAATATATAAATGGTGATCTTTAAAAAAAATTAAATTACTAATATAATTTCCTTACTCTTGTTTAAGACAGATATTGAAGCTCTCATAAGTCAAGAGGTAACCCAGTACTGTAGACAATTTACAGACATCCAAAAATAAGCCAGAAACCAAATGACTGCTATAAGTAACACATAAAACAAAAGGCCCTAATCTTCAGGTCCCAAACAGGGACTTTTGATAGCTCTTAATGTTTTGCCAACTCTCATAACAGAAGAAAATGCAGTCCTATTTCTATGCAAGAACCTTTCTTGTTTCTATGGAAGAATGTCTAAGGAACCTGTAAAAATTTGAAAGTAAAGAGTAGCTACTGCCTTCTTACTTCAGATACATCAACCTTCCAGAACAGCCTGGAGGTTCCCAGTCTTGCCCCACGTTTTCCCATGCAATGTTTGGAATGATGGAACATCAGGGAATGAGCTGTTCTCCCTTGTTCTCTTTCATTAGTAATGTTCATTTGAATATGATTTACTATGGAAAAGGATGTTAATAAGAAATGCTTTTTTACATTTATTAGTGGAGAGATGGCCTGACAGTTGGGAAGGAGAATGTATTATAAAGACGATAGTGCAGGTAATATCCTGTATATTGAGTCTAATCACCCATTTAAAGTTAAAACAGGAGTTGTTAAGAATGTAGTGAATCACACTCTAATGATTAGTGATGAGAATCACCTAGATAATGAAATTGGTATTGAGAAACAGATTTTTCGGCAGGATGATTATCCTGCAAGATTGATTAAAAGGATAATTGTAGAACAATGTAACCTTTTCCATAATTATAGCACTGAACTTGTTTAAAGCCATTTGTCATAACAGTGTGGCTCTGCCATATCACAAAGAGACTGACCACTGGTTAACACGATATTTTATTACCTTCCAGGAAAGTGAGGTATTGCCACACCTGTATGTGGTAGTTTTAATATCTCTGCATCAACAGTTAAGAGTATTGTAAAACCACTTGAAGCAGTCAGAACCATAAAATTCCATGTGGCTGTACATTTCTAATTGCTGAACCTCAAGGATGAGTCCATCCCTTTTACTGTGAAGTCCCATGGGACTAACACTATAGCACTCTCTCACTGGTACTGGCACAAGTTTACAAGACAAGACTGCTTTTCAACATTTGTCACAGCAAAAGAAAACATCAAAAAGCTTTAAAATGGTACTCAAAGAAGTTCTAAAAGATCTGCAGCTGGAAATGGTAAAAGTTCCAGTATTTGAGATATGATAAAGCAAGGCAATGAAAGAATATTTTTTGTTGTTGTTTTGTGGTTTTTGTTGGGTTTTTTCTTTAATATTTTAATGAGTGGTTTTAAGAAGCTTCATTGAATAATTCTTGAAGATTTTTAAGAACTTCCTGGCATTCTTTACAATACAATTAAATCTTTCAACATTTTAGCCACACATTCAAGTAGTAAAGTTTTAACATGGGGGAATCTTTTCCACATTTAAGAATGATGAAATCAGGCAGCAGGCTTATCAAAAGAAACAAACAAGTAGGATGATGCTGACATGAATGTGGGCTACAGTGTTTAAGGGAAAGAAGTAAAATGTCTAGTATTCACAAGTAAACTTTGTAATGCTTTCTCCACAGACTAGATTTTCTCAGACAATTCTGTCAGTTTACAGATAAGTTTCTCCCTTAGCTTTGTTGTGACAGAAGTGCTTCATTTTGCTAAGTTCATGTGAGGTCTTTTAAATTAACAAAGCAGAACCCACAGCTTCACACAAGACAAAAGTCTCAGGATGTGTATGAGAAATACTCTCAGACATTAAATAACTGTGAGTAAAAATACAGCCAGAGGCCCAGGGAAAGGCCTTCATATAAACATCATTCTCAAGCAGACACACCAGCAACACCAGAACAAGCCAAGTTTTTATAACCTCCACAAATGAAAATTCCTCATACTCTCTGCATAACCAGCACTAGGATACTCTCCTAGGGAAAACGTTTCAAGGAAGTGTCTCTTCTTTAGCATTGATATCATGAAGAAGAATTCTCTCTCTGGCTGTAGGATACTTCTGCTTCCCCTCTCAATTCCTTCTTTGCCAGCCTAAATAACTTGGTCCCCTCAATCTCTCATTTTAGGTCAAGTACAAGAGGTCCTGTACTTCTTGTGAGTCCTCTAGTGGACCATGTCTAATATTTCAACATCCTTCTTGAACAAGGACAGCCTGAAACTGGATACAGTATTCCAGGTAATGCCCAATCTGTGCCAAGCACAGGTAGAGGTAGAGAACCACCTCCATCCACTAGCCATGTTTCTCCTAATGTAGGCAGGGGTGTAGCTTACATTACTTCCCATATGCACACACTGTTGGTATCCCTCATATTCCCATTGATGTTATGCATTCAGCTGGGTTTCAGTCTATATTAACACATGGAGTTACTTCTTCAAGTGCAGAACTGTCAAAGGTTTCAAGGTTTCTGTCAGACCAGCCTTCCAGTTCCTCACTTCTACTCAACTGAAGCTTTAGTGGATGGGATTATCATCCCCTACCTGCCACTTAGTGTCCTCAGCAAATTTGCTGAGTTTTACATCATCATCCAGCTTGCTAATGGAAACATTGAACTCTATCAGCCCCAGTATCAACCCTTTAGGTCATATAGAAGTTTCATCCTAAGGTTTGATATATTGTTAGGGTTTCTTAAATTTGCAATTTGAGATAAGATGAACACTCTGTGGAATCATAAATCACATTTTAACATAAAAAAAATGTGCCACTAATCTATGGCTTGATCAGTTGTGGAGGGGTAGGGAAAGGCATAAATATCTTAATTCCATATTTTGGTCCATATTCTGCCCTAACTATCAGAATGATGCTCTGTTCTTCAAGAAGCTCTGACAGAGTAAATGTAATGCTTGGTTATAACATTAATAACACATTATTATTACTATTGGGTGATTATATTTCAAAATTTTAGGTACCACTTTGTGCTAATGTATTTCAATTCACATGTGAGTCGATTTGATGGAGAAGAGTGTATGTGGGCTAAGTTCTTCATTCTCCTCATATTGTTTTAGCCTGCAGAATAATAATTATGGGAATCCACCATCTGGTGAACATATGTAAGGTTTGACTCAGCCTAGGAAGAGGACAAGAAGTGGCCTACTTCAGGTGAGTAACTGTAGGGCCTCTAATCTGTCCAAGGTAATGACGGATTCCTTCTCTCCTCCTGGAGCAGGCAATAGTACCTTAGGAGCCAGCAAGAGACTTTATTTGTTTTAACTCACCTAAGGCTCTTGCATTCATTTGCAGAAGCCAGCAGCAGCAATTCCAGACGCTAATGAGTAATGACATGGCAGGAGGAAATATGTGGCACACAGTCAGTGTGTGGCTACACACCATTTGATTATGTGCTGAGCTAAGACGTGGGAGCAGCCTGACGGTGGCAGCTCCGGCAAACCTCCCGCTCCAGCCATCTAATGGATGCTGCTGGAGCGGGACCGGCCCCTGCTGCTGCATAAAGCTACCAAACACGCTTGTGACACAGAAGAGTAAAAGATTACATAGGCCAGCAAGAAATCAAAAGAAATACAAAAAAGACATATTGGCTCATGACTAACTGTGGCCAAACCACACTGCTAATAGTCTAAATACAATCCATGAATTTCCTCTCTCACATTTGGCATTTGGACTCAGAAAAAAAAAGTTAATTAAACTGTAAAAAAAATATATTTTCCAAACAGTTTTTTAAACACAATCCATTCCAGACATGTGCCTTTGCTGACTTTACTTTGGAAGTGTCTGGCATCACAGTGTAGGAGACAAAGGCACAAGCTACTCCACCATTCACAGTGAGAAGGATATCTTGAAGGGCTGGTTGCTGATAGAGAGGACTCTGAAACTAGGTAGTGGATACTGAATTAAAAGTCAGGACAGTATAGCCTTTTTGTTTATATTATTTTGTGTGATTCATACTTATAATGATTCCCTCCTGCTGAAAAGTCCTGGCTGCCTGGTGTTTTTGCTCAGTCATCTCCATCAGTTTTACATATGGATTTTACTGGAATGAGAGAATTAGAGCAAGAATATGATTGCTATTATTTCAGGTGATGAAGAGCAACAGTAGAAAAATAGTTATGAAATCTTATTTTGTTGTCATCTTTGCTGTGTGAAATTTTACACATCTACCTCAGACAATGGGCAAATTTTTGCCTTAAGATTTTCATTATGTTTCTCAAGGGATGAGTGAAATTACTTGGTTTTTCACTCATTCAGGGTATCTGCTTCAAAGGTTAAAATACAATGTAGCTCCCCTGAATTTTCTCTGTGTAGACACAGATAGCTCTGCAAAGACTACAGTACAAAGTTAAAGATTCATAAAGCTGATATTTCTTTTTTTTAAATGTGCATGTGGTGATGGAGGTTCATTTCTTCTGAAGCAGATGTGTGAAAAATATTGCATTACTTTTGTAGAACAAAAGTGAGAATTAATTTCAGAGCCCTGACAGATCTAAAACCCCCTAATATTACAATTTTTTAGGGAAAATAATCCAATAGCAGATTCAGACAATGTGAAAAAATATACAACACATGTTTGGGCTGAAGATCTTATACTGCTTTACAACTTTGGTTCTATTGTCACTTAGAATAAAATCAGGGGGAAAGACCTTGAGAGATAAGCTGCTTATTTATTTGTTCCTGAAGCTTTGATAGCATGTAGGCTGCTGTGTGATCTTTATAAACTCAGAGGTGCTAAGCACAGCTTGTTTTTGAAAGTCAATGCCAGCAAGAGACAGACTTTTTGCAGTAACACCCGATGAGCTGTGGCACTCTTATACTCATATACTTGTCTGTGCCAAATCCTTACCTAGTCGATATATTAACAGAGTTCTTTTGACTTCATGCTGGGGATTTTGCCCATTATCCATTTCTTGAATATGTATATCCAACTAGGACAGACATACTCAAGAAAATATTTCTCATCTTCACACTCACCAAAATCCAAACACCTTTTAACTAGAAATAAAACCAGTAATCTATTCCTTTTCCTAAATCTTACAGGATAGAGGCTGACCAGATGAGAAAATCTTTTTTTTTTTTTTTTTTTTGAGGATGGAACAGGTAGATGGTTTTAAAAGAAAAAGGAATGAATTCGTCAAGTGCCCTAATTCCACATGCAAACTGACCTCAGTTAACCTGCACTCTCAAAAAGCATACACTACTTTAAAATAAATCATGCAATAATCCTCTTCAGCATCATACACAAAATCTGGTAGAGAACTTGTTGAAAAGGCATTTGGAGTAAACTTCTACTTGCATTATCTTACATCATTGCAGATTTGTAGTGTGTGTTTGTAAGTGATTCAGATGCAGAAGTATGAAAGGAATCCAACACCTGTGCCCATTTTTCCTATCCCAACATGGGTCCCAGGACCCAGCAATGGACCTCTCCCTTGATCCATGGCTTTGCCCTCCTAGAAGGTTACAGCATAATTTTAGAAGAATTTCACTCTCATAGAAAGTTGTTATCCTACATGAGGAGGTGATACCAAAATGCTGCAGCTTCTGCAGAGAAATAGAAACATCAGGATAAGGCGCTCATATATGCGCATGTGACTTTCACGATTCAGTGGTATGATGAGCTGTGATGACTGGGAAGGTTGGGAATATACAGCCTAACATATGCCTTTACCTTTTAATTTTTTAATTGACCCATTTTCTCACTTTTCTCCAAAATTTGTCCATTCTTCCAGTCTGTGCATCACATTGCATTCCAGAAACATGATATTCGTGCTTGAAGCCCTAACCAAGCAACGGATGAACTAGAGGGTAACACATTGTTTCGGTACCAAAGGCAGGTTGGCATGCTACACCATGCAGGCTGTAAATCTTTTATTTTCTGTCCTATGAACAAAACAGTGATTTAGTTGTATAGTGGAGATACAGTTACCCAGAAGGAAAGCACTTATACTAATGACATCAAACACTGGCATAAACACATAAAGCCACTGTTTCTGCTTTAAAAATATTATTTTACTTCAGAAGGGTAATATTGTCTCATTTTTCTCTTCTTTGCAATTCAGTGGTAGATTTCACAAAAACAAAGCAATTCTGTAGCACTTTTACAGCCAATGAATTGAGGAAAATTGGAGGTCCTGGCCATTAATTCACTTTAAACCCAGAGTGCTGGCAGAATGGTAAGTAAAGGAAAAGGTATTAAAAAACTCACACTCCGTAATGCAGCATGCTTTCTGTAGTGCTCCATAATAAAGAAATCTAGCTGTCCACATAGGTGTACAAGAATTTCTTACTGAAGAACAGCCATAGTATGTGTCCATCCATTATGCCACCTCCCATATATGCTGATGGAGAGATTAAATACACAAATCTTACTTCTAGAATTCCTCCAAAACCAAGTTGTAAATTCTAGATTTTAAGTCCTGAAATTTCTATTTCCACTGTCTTCTATTATAAACTTGAGCTCTCTGTTGTACATGTACACCAACATTCCTTTGTTAGCAGAGCCAGTGTGTTGCACAGCTCAATAATTTTTATTTTTTTAACTAGCATTTTCCCCTATTTTAAATTTCCCACTGTATATTTTAATTGAATATTCCATTCCTATTAAGACAGAAGATGTCCTTAAAAAGGTATGCAACCTAAAGGATTATCTAAAAGAGACACATACTTAAAAGAGTAGCTGTATTGTACACACCCTCTTTCATGTCTTTTCTAGTGGCTGGTTTTTTTTTCTGTTTGCAGTTAACTGCTCATGTTTTTCTCTCTTTCCCTATATAAGCATGTTTCAACTAAACTAAATTTGTGTACTTCTGTAGATGCTCTATTCTTTTCAGTGTTGACACCAGACCCAAACTTCCAGATCTGAACATTGTTAGACAAATGAGACAGTGCCTATTTTTAGCAAGGATTTCTGACCTCTTTGGGGCACCTCGTATTCTACTCCACCACCTCCCCAACAAGATGGAAGGGACTGACCAGTCCCCTCCAATCTTATCCTCTATTCTGCATGGATAATTAACTAGAATATGCATGAATAGTTATTTTATTGTTCTCTTTAGAGAGGGTATTTGGTTGTGAGCGATTTAGTCCATCTGGTACATCAATGTCTACTGTTTTGATATTTCTTTATCTCTCCAGTGTAATTCTCTGCAACAAAGTTTCTGGAAATAATTGACCAACACGATCTTGTATCAAACAAAATTTAACTTTAACAATTACTGCTTGAGTCTTTTACTCACTCTATCTTCCTATTTTTCCAACTTGTTAAAAAATATTAAATTTTACAGAAAAACTTGAGGACACCTCTTACCCATTTTCTTTGCATGAAAATCTTCTAGTTAATTCATTACAATACTTTGTCTTTCTGCACAAATATTAGTTTCTTCTTCAACAAGCTAACTTTGATCAACAACTCTTGAAAGAGTTCACTTAGCATTTCTGTAGGAGCAAATTTCATGTCTGTGAAATATCCTAGCTTGAGATTTGAATTTGCAAATGCTGTATAATTGACCGGCACAGATTATAGGCTTACATTTTATCTAGGCCTATGCCAGCACCTGGCAGTGTCTTGGAGAAAGAAGCCTGCAGATTCTCTGTCAATGTAGCACTATTTGCCTCATTGTGCTGGGAGTGCTCAGCAGTGGCTATTCCCCCAGAACAAACTGTCACACAATTAAAAGAAAATACAAAAATCACAGAAACGAAAAATGTTAATATTTCAAAATCTAATGTCAAGGAAAGTATGGTAAGCCAGTCTGTGCATGCTTTTTGCAAACTGTTATTTAGAAATAATTATCAAAAGAGATTGTTTGAGTCTTCTTTTAGCCTTAAACTCAGCATGACCATGTGTGAAATGATCCATCGGATTTCGTCAAAGTAAAGAATCCCATATGGCTAGTATTATCACAGTTTAAAACTTCCCATGATTCAAAATACATCTACACTGTTCATAAAGAAATACTTCAGTTAGATGACAACTTGGTTGTTCAGTATAAATAGCATCAGTCCTACCTGAGATGCTGGATGAAAGTTTAGGCTTTGCATCACATGAAGCACTCTGTGTTGCCAGGACCAGCAGGTCCTGAGCTTATTCCTTTGAAATTGAGCCCAGGCAGGGTCAATATATCTGAGCTACTTGTTTGATGGTAACATCAGAATAACTTTTTTGGGCCCTAAACTTAAATAGCTGTTAATTTACTGGAATAGCCCATAAATTTGAATTATTGCCTGTGTACATATATATACACAATTTACAGACATGCATTTCTAAAGATTTACCATGTTTCTTTTTTTGTATCCAAATGGGGTATGAGGTTTGGATTGGGGTTATTTTCAGTGTAATGAAAATCATTTTCAAAGGTAACTTGCTCTTAAAAATTCAAATAAATTCCAGTTCAGTTCAGTTCAATTCAAATGAATTTCAGTTTAAGATCTAGTTCTTTAAACGTCCCTATCTGTAAGGCCCTCAGATGAGCTGCATTGGAACCCTAATTTTGAGAGGCTTTTTTCACTTCTCTTCCATGCTAAAATTTCCAGAATTTATGTGAGAGAAGATACTCCTAAGTACATTTTACTTCAACCTAGTTTTGTCAGAAAGAGCAATATTCTACAATACAGTATGAGAACATGTATATTGTACAGGACAGTGTGCAGACCAGCCACTTGAAACACAAGTCTCCCAAAGGTGGTGAAGATACAGAATAAAAGACACTAAAACCACCAGTAAATACTTCAGGCATTACAGCTGAATATGTTACAAAAGTTTCATTTATCTAGAGAGGAAAGCTTTCACCTAGACTCAAATTTCTACACCTCTCCTTCAAGGCTTAATGATATTTTCCAACAACACAAAAGTAATGCTGCCATTTCTTAAACATATTATAGAATGAATATAGCACACTTAATTAATTAATCATTAGAATATGATATGATTGTGAAGGTGAACTAGAA
>VZTT01051860.1:1013-26718 GCA_013400855.1 Buphagus erythrorhynchus
TGCCTTCCATTGTGAGCATTATTCTGAGCAGAAACTGAACTGTCAGAGCTCCTTGAATCTGAGTTTAAATTGTGACTTTCACTTCTGCAATCTTGCCACTATCCATCCACACCAAACATTAAGCTTCTAATTAAATAGCACAGATTCCATCCACAGTTCTGCCCTAGCTGTGCTATTCTCAGTCTCTCTTTGCCCCTCAGAAAAAGTCCACTAACATTCAACTGTTTCTATCTTAACTGCCCCAATCTTGCAAGAAATATTCTACCAGCAGAGATCAACTGGATGCAGCAGTATAGCAAAATCCCTGATTCTCCATCTTAAATTGATTCTTTTCTCCTTCATACACATAATCTCTTAAGCCCTACATTCAATACTTTTGCACACCCTCTAATGTGTTCCTAAGACACACACAGCAGCTCCAAACTCATTCCCTGCTCTTCACCATGAAGTGCAGCTCAATATAAAGGAACAAACACCTCATTTTCACTGGAGACCAAGGGAAGGAGATCCCACATGGCCACGGCTGCAGGAGACTGCCTGGAATAGAGAAAACTGCTTCAACAGAAAACTTCACATTCTAAAACATCCACAGCTCTGTGTTTCCATATGCAGCCTCTTAGCTGGAGAAAGTACACATTTGCATCTAATCTGAGGCAGAAAAACCTAGAAAATATTTGTGGAAAAGTAGTACTTGTATTGCTCAACCAAATTTATAATAAATTAAGAGATCATACAATATTCAGCCATATTTTGACTGCTGTTTAATCTTTTCTGACCAGTGCATAGCAGGAAATAACTGTACCCCAAGAAGGTACACTTTTCTAAAGTTCATTTTTCTCCAATTTCACTCAATTCCAAATTCTCCTGCAATGACAGGTGTCACAAGAGGAAATAGAAACTTTTTTTAATTGGTCTTCTCAGCCTAACAGGAATTGTCAGAGCAGGGAGTTTTCTTCCAACAGCATTTTTATGTACAATACTTTCATAATTTAAGAAGGTCTGGAATGTTGCAAGGATCATTATCACATGACAAAGAATGTTAGGCAAAGCTTTTTATCTTGGTTGTTATTAAGTGCACTTTTATTGCTGTATCAATCAACTAAATGATTTCCAAAGTCTGGTGTAAAATAGCATGTTGGTGGAGCAGGCAAAGCTGACAGTGGGTGAAACTGTAATCTGTTTACATCTTTAGTCTTGATGGCTTATGCTGCTGGTAAAGCATTTCCTAAATCTTTCATTATTGTGATGACTGGAAGACAAAAATGAAAATGAGTAAGAGGTTGTCTGGTGTGCAGGCAACTCCTTGAAAGCTTTGAAAACCAAAAATAGAGCCCATAAAAACAGTACTGAAAGAACTTTATATGTTTGAACTGTAGGTATGGGGAAGTAAAAGGGGGAAACAAGAACAACTTTGGAAATAAATGGAGCAAAACTGTGATGATGCAGATGAGGGGGGAGCCAAAAAGAAGGTGGAAGGATGATTTCCCATAAGGTTTTCATAAATTAGGTGGGGAAAAAAAAACCAAACTCAGATTTTGAGTTAAGAACTTCAGACTTCAAATTCAACAAACATAATTATGGTTTTCCATGCTAATAACAAGGCACAACACTGTTCCCTTCAAGCAGTTCAGCGCTTCTGTCATGACTGCAATATGAAGCACAACCAGTTGTTTTTATTACAAATGGTTGCTTTCTTCCTCAAAAACTGAATGTTCAGCAAAAAGTAACAAAACGCTATTTATTAATATACTTCATGAAACATTACAGTACAGGAGGANACCATTACAGTACAGGAGGACAAAACAACCCAGTAAGTCAGGTGCAAATCTTTAACTAAATGCATCATGCAAAACACTGAATTTATAAATACACAAGTGTATTGGCTCTGGCTGAGATGCAGCACTTTGAAAGTTTCAAAGCAGCAGCTTGAAACAGATGGGTCACTGGTTATAAAAGTTTGCTACAGATGGAGAATTACTACAAATATTTTACCACTTTACTCTTGGATCAAAACTTTCCATAAAATACAAATCATTTTCTCTCACAACATTACTCTGTTCTTAAAAAAAGCCATTGTTGTAATTATTTTGCAATGTCAGAGAACTTTAATTCTCCAAAGAAATGCCTTGCATATACTAAAAATACACACCTCTGTCCAAAGCTTCCCTTTCCACGAAGGGAGGGACACTCAGGATCTTCCATTCCCTGCCCACTGCATCACGTATTTGCCACCACACTTGTGTGAGCTCAAGCCCTTCCATACAGCAGGAGTTTGCAGAAGCTTAAACCAGCTGCTACAGCTCAAGTGAAAATAATCTCCTGCTGCTGCAGGACTGGTCCTACAGCCAGTGCTCCTCAGGCAGCTCCTCATCCACAGCAGCAGAGTGCAGAGCTGGAGATGTCTGTGAAGGCTTCAGCATCAGTCCCACAGCTGAACAAGGTCTACACTGTGGGATAACCCCACCTCAGAATGGGGAAGGCCTTAGGATGCTGCCATTCTGGAGCTGGATTTCTCCAAATGCTGTTCCCCTGATCTAAAGCTCTGAGTAGGATGATTGGGAGCCCTGAAGCGTGCAAAGCCCAGCTGCTCCTCACAATGCAGGCAAAGCCCTCCTTAGACTATTTTACAAACCACCATTTTTTATCTCTTTCCCTTGTATATATCAGAGACTACACATTGCTTTTATCAACTGCCTTTTATTAAGCCTACCACCAGTTTTATCACTAAATTTTACTGTATATGAAAGTTTTCTGTACTTCACTGCGCAGCAGATTTGTATCTGATTTTATCTTTGACTAGATGGGTTGTTCAGAAAATTTCAGATAGGACACCTGCTTTACAAATGAATTAACAAATAGCAATAGCTTTGGAAGACCATGGGTAAAACAGTATAATGAGACTCAGAGGTTCAGTCATTTTACTGCTCCGAAAGGCAACTCATTCTCACCAGGCAGGGGTTCAACAGACTGTTCATACCCCTCTGAAGTATGAAGGACTAAATGCCTGCCTTTATTTCCTGGGCTTAAATGTCATGGGAACAGAGACAGAAATGATAGTATGTGCTTTCATTATTAAATTTTTGCAAAATTACTGAGCTACAGGTTATATCAAAAGAAACTGCTCCCCAGCAGGTTCATCCTGCTGTAGCCATCTCCATCACCTCCTTACATTTATGATAAAACAACTTTACAAGAGCTTGTAGAGCTGTAATATTTGTATTAAAACACCTGGAGAACATGGAAGCACAACTTCTCTCCTGAAAGGTCAGAAACCAAAATTTTCAAACCCAAATATTACTGTCTGTCAACTCCAAATTATTCCACAACCTGAAAGAGTGCAGCACCAGTAAATTCAGAGTAAATTCAGAGGTGTGCTGCTATCAGAGGTGGGGTGACATACAGAGGTTCTGTCTCCCTCATTTCTCCACGTAAAGAAAAATCAGAACTCCCAGAGACTGCAAGTAACATTAACCTCCCAAATCACATGGAACAACATCAAGCACAAGGAAATCCCAAAACACCCAGCCACCCACCCCTAGCAGAGCATGAGGTGAGATGTGCTCTGACATTGCAAAAGTCCCACAAAAGGAGCATGAAAAAATATTTTTTCACTGTAATATATGAACGTCTAACACTAATGACAGTAAATCAGTAAGCATCATTTAAACTGTCAAGCTTTAACAACCTTCATCCCTTAAGTGTTCTTCAAAGCCATTTTTGCACAAATTAACCAGGGCAAAGGTACAATGATGCATTGGTGAACTTGCAGTGGGATGAGTAAACACAGTAAGAGAGTCTAAATAAGAAAATGCTTTCCATAATACTGTTTGAATTACAGGGTAATTAGGTGTTTTTTTAATCTATCTTGTCAAACTTTTGGCTCAGGCTAACATACAACTGTGGCCTTGTTAAAAGTAATTCAGCTTCGGAGGAGGAAGAGTCTAAAGTTTCAGCTTAATAATTCATTTGCAATTTTTAAATACTGCATATATAGTATCAATATTTTAGCACTTTAATCACTGGGAAACTGAACACATGCTTAATTTGAAGTTACAGAAGGAATGATGTGAGGCAGACTGTGGCTGGCACCTCAGATCTACCCATGGAAAACATTTCACTTGCAGACAGGGCTATCCAGATCTGTTGGGGTGAAACGCTCACAGACTGGATTTGCAGCCTGCCTTCTACTCACAAGCTGCATGAAACAACCTGTGAGACATTCAAAGACATATTTGTGAGACTAGGCTGTCACAAAACTAGGGTTTTCATGAAATATTCTCAAAGTCACTGCACTTTAGGCAAAATTTTGCTTGGTTTATGAAATAAAGGTAGCACGCATTCTGAAGTACATAACAGCTTAGGGCTCCCAGGTACTGAAATGCTTTGGGTCATAAAAGGCACTTTTGGCAAATGCCAGGGAAGGCTTCCCCAAGATGACAAGTTTTAGCATACACTGGGCATCTCCCCCTGCCCAATCAGGGGAGCTTTGAGTATAAAACTGCTAACAGATGGCAATGCTTTACTTTATAAAGTTTATTCCAGTAATTAAAAATGTGAATTTTTCCACTTCATTTCTGCTGATGCAAATCCATTAGAAACCTTGATATACAAAAGAAGCCCAGTTCTTGTGACAATTAAAGTGTGACTGCTCAAAATTTGTCACAGACATAGTAAGTGTTATCTGGGCTTCATCCAATCTCAATCAGACTTGCTTAAAGAACTTCACCTCAACCCACACTGAAGCTCTTCTTTAAACAAAAACATACAAGATTCAGGAAAATAGAAAGTTCACATGACACCATTGTATCTTATTCTCCATTAACTGTTCTGAGAGGATAACATCAGCACTCACGTGTGAGCTAAGTGTCAAATTGAGGCTTTTTAATATATGTGCTTTAAATAGTACCTTCACATTTATGTGTCTATTCTATGACATACAATGCACAAAAAAGAAATTTTCTTTATTATAATACACATCAGTCACAAATTATTAACCAGTATTTTCTGACAATTCAGTCTGTTTCAATTATTTATTATTTGGCACATGCTTTACATTTTTTTCTTAGATTGTACTTCTCCTGTCTTGTCAACAAGAATTCATATTTGCTATTCAATTTACATAATGTGTAGGCTCTCCTGAATCATCAAAATAAGCTGAAGTAGTAGGGAAGTGACTTACATGAATATCAACAACTCCTGTTTTTCACTCCTAGTGACATTCATACAGAAGCCAGAGTATTGAAAAGTAATACCAAAAAGAACAGGGGAAGAAAGGCCAGAGGGCAGGCAGCATAATAGGAAAAACATCTGGCATCAGGTAAAACAGGATAAGAAAATGGTAATTAATAGAGAAGAGGGTTTTCCTTGGAGCACACACACAGGCATGTGCTCACCAGTACTGTATCCAGCTGGGGGGCTCCCAAACATGATTTAATTCGGAGCACAGGGCACCTCTGCTGATCAGCAAAGGAATCCTAACCCAGCTCTAAACAGCTGCAAAGAAGACACTGCAGCCACAGGGCCAGAAAATAAAACTTAATCGTTAAAAAACCAGCCAAAGCACTGGGCAGCAGCTGAAAGAGGTGACTCAGCCCAAAGAGCTGTCCCATTGTCACTAACACCCCACTAAAATTATACAGATGATCACCACAGGGAAAGCCAACAAAGTAAAAAGTATTTTATCAACCATTTCTCTGAATGACATGCTGAACCTCAGCACTCCTACCTCAATTTTATTATAAGAAATATATATAGGTGTAGAAAAAGACAAGTTCAATCTTTCTAATAGGAAAAAGAAAAGCATATTTTATGCTCCTCCAAATTTATCAGGAAATAATTTCTTATGCAATGATAAAAGGCACAGTTATGCTGAAGTGTTGAGCAGTACCAGACACAGCACATCTTCACTGGCAAAAGGAGAGTGTGTTCCACTTTTCTGCACAACTCATTACTGACAAAATCCCACGAAAATCTTTATAATGTTCTGTTTCTCATTTCATGAATTTTTACAGCTAATGTGCTTTCAGTCAAGAATAATGTAGTGATTAGAACAGAGCAGGGTAAGAAATCTGGCAATGTAATACCTATAGAATCTAATGAATTTCTCTCCGCCTAGAAGAAATTTATTGATCACCAATTTTTTTTTCTAGCTTTAGATCAATTTTTACATCATTTAGCATAAAGTTTCTAGAATTAATTCATGAGAAGGTACAGATAACAAGCTTTGAAGGTAACAAGATATTGATTTGTGTGACTTTCTATGCTAATTTTAGGATTTGATCACAGCTAATTTAATTTGACTGGTGCTTTTTTACTTTTAGATATCTAGAAAATAACTTAAGGATGAAGATTCCCTTTGACAGTAACTTCAGAAGACTCCATCAGAAAATAAAACCAGGAACCCTCCAGGGTTTTGTACTTACTTGTGCACACACACTCAGGTATGAATTCACACACCAGCTTGTTTAGTGGCAAAAAATATTACCTGGAGTAATGTGCCAAGACACGAGGCCAGGGAGGTCTCAGCATGGAGCCACCTTTTGATTAGGAGTCTCCACTGAAATGATCATTTTAAAAATATCAGGAGTAAAAGATGTATTTTGCTTGGGCAGTGTTTAGCACTATCTCATGTCAAATCACTTTGTGTTAAGCACTGTGTGCCAAATTAATGCAATTTCCACACTGAAATAGTTTAAGGCATGATTTTACTCACTGGAGCTTTCACATTCCTTGGCACTACCTCTGTGTTTCCTGTGACACCACAGCACTGGACAAGCCTCTCAGACAGGGATTTGGTGAAAGCACAACTCCTGATCTAGGGTAACTGTTTGGCAGCCAAATTAAATAAAATCTAGAAACCATCTGTTTTAGAAACTTTAATGATTAATTTTAGGAAGATGTTCTAAAAATGAGATTATTTTTGGCATAGCATTTATTTGTAAGACATATCACTAGCAATCCAGCATTTTTCATACCAGGCTTATAACTACATTTTCCAGTTATCCATCTGGGCCCTTTTCAATTCAGTGGTTTAATTAAAACTCAATGGTATTATCAATCTGTTGCATTTTTCATTTTGATGGTTATTACATTTACAGTACAGCAGGAGTACAAATTAGAGAAAGAAGATAAATCTCATCTTAAAATTTCATTTCTCTATCTTCAGTAACTTTCCTTGTCATAATATTTTCTAGCTCATTCACGTTCATAAAACAGT
The DNA here is from genome assembly GCA_013400855.1 of Buphagus erythrorhynchus. Lineage (NCBI taxonomy): Eukaryota > Metazoa > Chordata > Aves > Passeriformes > Sturnidae > Buphagus > Buphagus erythrorhynchus. The sequence goes on from VZTT01051860.1 coordinate 8,230, forward strand.
TTTAATGATCCATTTTTTTTTATTACAATAAGGGAAAACAGGAAAAAATTGTATTTCAATAGCTTGACACATCTCACAGGGTATCTCTCATCATTCACTCCATCAGTCTGGTCAACAGATGGGCATTACACAGCAAGGTTGGGAAAAGGTCCATGACAGGATTGATATTAAGTTTTCTTTTCACCTCTTAAACATGTAATTTGGCAGCAGGCAGCCAAGTACATATTTAAGAAAAAGAACCAGAGACAGAGACATAGGGAAAATATAACAGATTCCCCAAAGAAGAGAATGGGGAAACAAAAATTGCAATGTTGCAAGTTGCCAGTAGATTCAATTAATATTTAAGAAGAGCACAGCCATGCTTCCAAACTACCTACACAGTCCTGGAGGACTTCAGCTTTAGGATGCAATATCCAGTGCCTTAAGGAGTCTATTTATCATCTTTCCTTTGGCTTTGTGCAGCATTCCCAAGGCATCCTCTGTTTCCTGGGGAGACAATTCCCTTTTTCATTTCCAGCTCCAAGGCCTGCAGCAGAGCTCCTACCATGCAACTGCAGCTTGCCTGGCTCTGAAAATGGCAGGGCATTTGGAGCAACACAGTTCAAGACTTATTAAACCAAATTTTAGAGCTGGCTTTGGCACTTATGATCACCACTGAGGTTATACAAAAGAGGGAAAAAACCATCTTGGGGTCCCATGTTCAGTGCCACTGAATGCTTCAGGTTTTCAGGGTGAAACATTTGAAATACTGCCTATGGTATGCAATATGAGAACCACTATGAGGAAAGGAAAAAAACAGGAAAAGAACATTCACCCTGTGAATCACTATGTGATATCACTAGCTGATAGAAATCTTAAAACCTTACAAAAATACAAGGCATAATTCAGTTAAAAACCAAGGACTGTAAGGAAAAGAAATATGATTTATTAGTCCAATGGATACAGTTAGCAAAACCTCTTTTTCAGCCTTGCCACAGCAGGGTAGCAATGAATTAAATTTTGGGCCTTGCTGCTCTAAGATGGTTGGATGTCAAAAGTACAAATTGTTTCAAGAGTCATTTAGACAGATTCATGGCAGAGTTCATCAGGGCTATGAAGGTTATTATCCCTCATAATGGTGCAGCTCAGGGCTTCCTAAAACTCCAGGCTGCCAGAAGTGGAAGGGGACACCAAAAAGTCTCTATATTCTTCCTGTTTTTACAGAGCACGACAGGCAGCCAGCGTGGGCAGTGCTGGGGACAGGGACAGCCACTGGAGCACTCTGGGCTGGCCTTTCCTGCTGCTCTCCTGCACTCATTTGAAAGAAGGGAAAACCAAAGTTTGCTGAAGGTCAAGAAGAAACACACCTTTATTCTCACATACATCATCTTCTGGCCTTACACCAACAAAGAAACTACTAAGAAGCATTTATGTGATTAATGTTTTCCAGCAATCAACCTGTCTGCTGGGACACCATTTGTCAGAAGTTGTGCCTGGATTTGTGGTGTTCATCATTTTGTTTCTGCAGACCTCACACAAAGTCAGTGGAAATTCCTGCTGACTCAAACCTTGGACCAGAGCCAGTGTATCCACAAAAAGAATTGGTTATATAGCTTGAAGGAGGAAAAATTGTTTAACTGCTTGGTCAAATGAGATTCCAGCTTGGATACTGATCTTGATTACTGAAGGAGAACAAAGAACAACACAGTAAACTCTGACAGGCATCATGAAATCATGAAGTCCAAAAAACAGCCTGTATCATTACAAGGAATGTCATCTAAGGCTCAAAGTCTGGCTTTTCCCTTTACTGTCAGCAGAGGGTTTCTTTGGCTGAGTCTTTATAAAAGCACACTATTTTAAAAAATAAAAAAAAGTTTAGATAACATTACTTTTCGAGAATAGCAATTTTGCAGCTGATCAGTTTTGACACACCTGGCTATCAAAATGTTCAGCCTTCTATGAAAATCCTGTAGTCAGTTGAGAGGAGCTACCAAGAGTATGTCTTCAAGCTGACACTCCCAACAAGGATTTTAAAAGCACCTTGGCAGCACTGACTGTACCCATCACCCCCAAGCAACACCCACGAGACACATCTTACTCCACACACACCAGTGTCACTCACTTCAGCCACCTCATGTACATTTAACTTTGAAAAAATGCTAAAAAAACGAAATATAAATTAATCTTAAATGTACACATAACTGCTCCAGGGTCATATAGTGGGAGCACTGACTAGTTATCTTTCTGTATGAGGCATTCAGAGGCACAAAAAGGGCTTGGCACTCAACTTGCATTAACTTTTGATATGAGTCAGACACCCAATTATCCTTTGTGCTATTGAAAAATCCACCCTCGTCTCTAATTCTTGTATTTGCATAGGAGTTGACATCTATTAAAACATCATTAGGTATGCAGTCAAAACAACATAACACTTCAAAAAAATTACTGGTAGTCATGGTTAATTGCCTGTAAAATATTTCTTTAAAAACTCGGTAATTGGATTCAATATTTCAGATATCTCTTCCACAGATTTTGGGGTTGGATATTTACCAGGAAAACCTCAGCTACTGGTGTTTGCACCAGAATTAATAGAAGGAAACTACAACACAGTAGTAGCCTATGGTTTATGAGTAGTTCTGACTTAATTGCAAAATCATAAGTAAAAGAACCAAACTCAATATCTATTTACACTGTTGTTAAAAGGGTGATGTCTATACACTTGAAACAATTTTGAGCCCAAATCAAACAGACCAAAATCTTTACAAGAGATGTAAATGATCATTGCAAAGTACTTTATGAAAAAGCTAGAAAGAAACACAAGCGTGTTAAAAAGGATCGCAGAAATCCAAACATGCAAAACATAAAATTGTAAAAAAAAAGAAAAAAATTAATACAGATTAGCCTTTATAACTTACCACAAAATGAAATGAAAAATATGGAAAAGCTGGTTAGAATCAAGGCTAGGGAACAGATGAGGTTTCAAGAATATCAGAAGCTAAAGAAATCATGCCATCAATATGATTAAGTGCCTCCTGGGTCCTGTGAAGTTGCCATTAGATAAGCTCACCCCATCCCTCTTGGACATTGAGTGATCCATTCCCTGCCCTGGATCGAACTTTGCTCCACTGTGCCCTGAAGGACACCCAAGTGGCCAGAACAGACACAGATATAAAATATTCCTGAGCAGTGCCCTGGCTTCAGCCCTTGCTCCATCCCAGGCACACACACATTTATGGTTGGAAACCCCAGACAGCCCTGCACCAAAAGCTTTTTTAAAATATAGTTTATTCCTGCTGTCGTTTCTGATGTGGTCATGTTTCAAACAGTCTGCTCAATGCACAAAGTGCAGCACTGGCAAGACTCTGTGAGAGTCTCAGTACCATATTTCCTTCCCATTAGCAACAACACTGAGCATAGAACTGTGTTGCACCATGAATAAAACGGGAAGAAAAGGTAAATTGGTAACAGATCAATAACCTGCCAAGAAATGACCTGTTCCTTTAATAAGCCAGAAATATAAACTGATATCCATAATAATATTTTGGTTTGAAATGGAGTGAGCGACTGGAAATTACATCAACTAAACTAAACAAAATACCAAAAATTTATCTGAGTGCTCCATCACTCTGAAATTACTGCAGACAAACTGCCTATTTACCCAGAGGAAGTCAGCTATGGACATAAGTAAGTATTTCTTCTTTGTTAAAATGAAAATAGTATTTGGTCTCTTAAAGCAAGACATAATACAGCAAAAACTGCAAGTGTTTTCTCATCTATTCTTGAAACCCTTTATAAATGGAAAGGCCACTTAACAAATAACAGAAATGGATGCAGCTGCAAAGTGAATGGAGATAAGTGGGGAGATGAGCAGTCACAGTTGTATCACATTGCTTAGTACATTAAGTTAAGGTAATCCCAAGGCTGGGATTTAAGTATCATCTGCAGAAAAAGCAGTTCCAAGAACCACTCCAAGATGCAGTTTATCAGTTTTGTATGGAACAGGGAGCACCCAAAACTGCCAAAAAAGGTGCCTGTCCAGAACTGAAGAGGATGACCATGAGCCATCAGCAAGATTAAACAGCAACCAAAGAATTACACAGACTTCTGAAATGAAGAGAGAAATCTACTTGAAAAGTATTTTTAAAGGCATGATTTTTCTTCTTATAGCAGAGGAGAGAGAGCAGTGGGAGGCAGATACCACAGGGCACAACATCCACACATCTGTGGGAGAAGACCCCCCACAACCAGGAGCTGGGATGGTGATTAGGAACTTTTGGGGATTATAACTTGAAAGGTGTTTATAAAGTTATATTAAATCTCTTGTACTACAGCTCAGCTGGTGCATTACTGATATTGGCCCTGAACATACAGTTCACTGCTTGGTGCTTAATTACATCCCATTAATAAATCAATGAAGTGCTTTGATCCTGATTCGATTCCTGTTGGATTATTTGAGCAGCCTCTCGCTGCAGCAGGAAGGTGTCACAGCCTTCCCTGCCTGTCTTTCTGACAAATTGAGAAACAATACACTTCACAAAATTTGTACTCACAAACATTTTATTTCTAATTCAGCCCCTTAAAGGAAATTACTGATTGGTTTGAGGACCGACCAGGGAGAAAAGTATGCCCCATGATTTTAGAGGGAGGAAAACATCTTTGCATGAGCAAAAATAATTCCATGTTGACTTCAGGTAAGCCTGACCACTCTTCAGATACATAAAAGTCCACTGTGGTTTCGGGCAGCTGATGCATTTTAATATCAAATTATTATTTCTTCCATTAAAGAATTTATCTAACAATAAGCAGAGGCCTGACAAAACTATTAAAACCACAGATATCCTCTTCTGTCTCAGTCTGTTCATTGAATTGTTTTCCCCCCAAAGCAGACAGGCATTCACAATAGCACAAAGAACACCTGGCAGGTCACAGTGCAGGAGGACGCCTGCTACAACAGCAGCAGCAGTTAGCAACTCCCAATTTGTTATGTTGGATTTTATTGTTAGTTTTCTGCTGTAAATTCTGTTTTCCTGCAATTCTGCTAAGCCTAGGTGAACTATATACCATTTACCAGAGTTTAACTCTCTGCTGACTGGTCTCCATAAACAGCATTTGTTCTCACAGCTATGAATTCAAAGAAATGGGAAAAACAATCCAAGGGAAAGTATTGTAAAAGAAAAGTGACAATTACATTTCCTTTTATTGATGACCCTGAGCACAGTAACATGCTGGCAAACATCCTTCTTCCCACTCTATCACAGCCCTCGGCACAGTGTGTCCTACACGACCACTAACCTTCATTTCACCTTTTTTTTTCTCCCTCTTTCCCTGATGGATGCAACGCTGCACAGGGACAGGACAGGTCCACACAAAAGCAGGCAGGAAACAGGGCTTGGGTTGGCAGTGCAGGGAGGGGCCAGAGAGAGAAAAGAGAATGCACCTCTAGGTTACTCTCACTCTTTCTTTAGAAGTATCAAGAAGCTAAGTGGTTGCATTAAAATTAGGAAGGATGCCCACCTGCCCTCAGTAGTTAGTATCCTTCCAAGGAGCCACTAAAGCCTTCTGGGAGACATCTCTTTCTGGAAACAAGATCCACAGGAGTTTATATGCTTGAGAAGGTGGAGCCTGACCTGAACTGAGAGAAGTTGACTAGCAAAAGGTATTTCCTGGAAGGTAAATGTATTTATTCATTCTATGGCCTTTCTACCTTCTGTTAAATTTATGAGCTTTTATGTTCTGTTATATTTTCAGCATTCAGCTCAAAAAACCTCAGTCATGGCACAGAATGAAAAAATCCCATAAAGTCAAAAAGCATAAAGAGAGATTTAACAGCCTCTTCTTAATTTTTTTTCAGCTCTGGGATAAATCTTTGATGCAGACTGAATGTCTCACCTACTCTCCAGTAGGGACAGAGGAAATGCACACCTGGAACATCTCCTGAAACTGCTGCACAGCTCCTGGGCTCTCACCACAGCCTAGTCCAGACACATCCCAAGACCAGGGCTCAGAGATGCCAGGGATGGGCCAATTCCCTGCCCAACCCACCAGGGTCTCCACAGACAACAGAAAGAGAATTTCTCCAGAGTCTCCACACTGCCTGTGCTGCTGCCACCCATAAACTCACACATGAGTTCTCTACCCAAACATAACAGCTCTGCCTCATCTGTCTTCAGTAGCTGCAAAATGCTGAGTGCCAATATATGACAGCAAGGGGGTCTAAATCATTGCAATTTTGAGCTGTCACACGCACAAAGCTTTGGATGAGGGCAGACCAGTCTGCCAAACATATTCTGCCACAAAATCTTCTCAAATTAGAAAGAAAAGAAAGCAAACAACCTACTTTATTTAGCTTTGGTTGTTCTCCTCCTCTCCCAAACTGTGAGCTATAAATATCCCCAGAACAGAGCCCATTAACAGAATTTCTAACAACCAGTAATACCACTGGTACCAGGCAGCTGTCACCACTATGCCTGTTTAAAGCTTTATAGACTGCTCATAGAAAAAAGCTGGAACAGTACCTGGGGTTTTGGTTTTACATCAGAAGAACACAAGACTGAAACATAATTATTATACTTAGAAAAATTATACAGGAGCTACCCAGAAGGTATTTTATCTACAATCCCACCTGGTTTCCAACTGAAAGGAAATCATCCAGCTTTAAGAAAGAGACTCCAGGAAGGGTCACAATAAACTGAACAGGAGAAAATGAAGCTCTGAAAATTAAGCTTTGGAAGTTTGTAATCTTCCTCCACGAGACCAAACTTTATCCTTCCTTACTCCCATAATTTTAGTCTAAACAGCTGTGATAGTTGCAACAACTCCTTTACCTACACCTGAAGCTATGCTCATTTTAAGAACATACATTTCTCTGGGGATTTTATATATGTAGAATAAAGTACCTAGGAATATACATATCACTTGGGCTGGTGGAGAAAACAGAAAACAGTGTCAATATTTCATTTTAATATCACAAAGCAAAACTCAGGGAGCTTTTCAGAAAATCAATTCCTGCTCTTCGAAAGGAAGAAACTTGGAAAAGTAGTTTCAATTTCCAAAACTCCATTCTTATCCTCCTCATCACCTGCACATGGAATCATTTCATTTGGTGGTGTTATATGGAAAATTCTGCTACTCTCATTTCTGAACAGAATCACTGAAATACTGATCAGCTGTAAGATTTTAAACTGAAAGCATGTTTTAAACAAGACAGACTATATACAAGAGTAACCCAAAAGACTGGATTTTTTGGGTTTTTCCATTTAATTTTTTTTTGTCTTCTCCTCAGAAGACCTCTCAGATCTCTTGGTGCTGAGTACAGTCCAGTTCAGCTCCTTTCCAACTGAGAATGAAGTTGGGCCAAGAGCATCACAGGTGTATGGTGCTAATGCAGTGAGGGTTTCACTGTGTGCAGCAAATGGGAAGCAACATTTGAATCTTCCTGACTCTTCTAATGTCACCCAGCAATACAGATAATGGCATGAAATGCACAGTCCTCGAGGTTGGCAGAACAGATGGAGCCTTAACCTTTACAGGAGACTCTGGTTACACAGCTTCTGCATCTTAAATAATTTATAGGATCTGATCATATGGGAGCTTCAGCTGTGGAAACAGACGATGCTGAAACAAGATCTGATCCAATCTGTTCCTCTGCCACTGTTCAAAACCTGGGAAAGGTGAACAGGTCGCCCTGGAGCCCATAGCACTTGCAGGCATGGGATTTCCAGCCCCATACACTTGTTTATTCCTGTTTATTGCTATCAACACAACCCAGCGTCAGTTTGTGGTACACCACATTTGCTCTAGCTAATCAACTTTAATCCAATTTTGCTCTAAAACCAAGCAACTTTTCCTCAAATTACAGTTCAGGTGCACTGCAGGTGAAGATGAAAGTTAGGTAATCACTGCATGTTATCAAATATTTAAGCAAAAAATAGTAGCTTGCTCTTAAGGTAGAAAATTTACAAATGGGTACAGTGGTTCTGTGGGATTGAAATGGTAAACAGGACCTCAGTTGTACATTGAGGAAACTTTAGCCTGAGAGCAGCATTTGTGCTGACCTCCAGGGTAAGGCAATGCTGGCACAGGGACACCTGGGGGTCCCTGGACACAACACAGAGCAGAGCAGCCACATAAATGTGCACATTTGCACTTCCACAGAGCAGCAGAGCAGGGAGAGGCAAGTGAGGAAGCAGCACAAGCATGTTACCCAGGTCAGAAATACACACAACAGCCCATTTTTAGTATGCTTATCAAACAGCTGGGGCAGTCTGAAAGCTCCCCAAAACCATTTAGGAGAAGCAGTTTAAAGCAAACCAGCCCCAGTTCAGATGACTTTAAAATGCCAAGCTAAATTCTGCTTTATAAAAGCTGATTCATGAACAGACCAAATATTGCTGTTCTGGGATGCACAACAAAGAGTGGGGCAGATGGTCTGGGGTGGCAGCAGTTTCACTCATCTGATTTTAATCCATCACCACAACCCTGTCAGAGCCTCAGTCACGTGTGTTTCACTTAACTCACTTGTTCGGTTCACGCAAGGCATCCAGAAAAAGCTCACTGAACAAGATGTACAGCTCATATTTACTACTCAACCCTGCCAGCATTCCTGCTTTTTTAAACAAGATTGGAGAAATAAATTTGCTCTTGGCTGCGAGAACCTCTGCCAGCTTTTCCATCCTGTGTTTTAATCGGATCAGCCCTTAAACTTTTCAAAAAACAGTATTTAATGAAAACAAACAGATGTACAACTGCCGAACGTCACTGAGAGACTGTTAACATGTGTCATCACCAAGTTTTAATAGCAAAGCTAAAAAAAAAACAAAGATTGAGAGTTATGACAGGGAAATATGGTTGCTATAGAAGTCCAGCTTCCACAAGACAACACTCCCAGCAGAGAGGTGTTCCCACGCACAGCCCGAGCAGGTGCCTGTGCCAGAGCTGGCGTGCACACTTCAGCCCCCCAAAATCCCTCAGCCCCCTCCTGCCCTCCCACTGCTCACCCCCACAGCTGCTGCAGGGCAGGGCCACTTCTCAGCCTGCTGATTCAACAGAAAATCCTTCCAAATACAGGGGGGAAATCTAGTTTCCTTCATGCCAGGCTTCAAATCGACTCCTCCAGCAGTGTGATCTAAGCTGAGCCCCTGAGGAGTGGGGATCTGGGGGGAAACCTCTGCCCAGGGGAGGACACATCTCCTTGTGGCAGCAGTTCCATGCTGCAACCTCCTGCATAAATACACCCACCTGAACAGGTTCCAAGTCACCAGCCAAGGCAGCTTCTCCAGAGGATAATTCCACTTGCAGCACACTCAAAAATACCCCCACACACATTATGATCCCTATTTCTAAGAATAAAGCTGAATAAAATGCTTTCTCCCTCTACCTCCCACAGGAAAGCAAAGCAAAGAGCCCATCTAAACTTTCTTCCCTTTTCTTAATGAAACTTTTATTGATTTTTCATCCTTGTGAATCATTGCCTTGGAGCAACTTCTTTTAGCCGCAGGTTCTCACATTTAATTTGTATGTATGCTTAAGGGAAAGTTTATCAACAGAGTCTCCAGAAAGATACTGGAAGGGTTTTATGAAAAAGCTATGAAATTTTACATATGGCATTTACCAGCCTAGTTTAACAAGAACAAAAAGAAAAACACAAAAAAAAAAAAAAAAAAAAAAAAAAAAAAAAAAACAAAAACCACCCAGAATAATGCATGGCATTAACAATCAGCATATTCCTATGACATCCTATGGCACCTCCATGCAGTCAGTGCACAAAGCATATAGAAGGTTGAATAAATTTGTTCTGATAAAGAGTAAAAATTTAAAAATACCATTCATTCAGATATAAGGATCATCCACGTGTTAACAGCTAACCAAAGATAAGGAGAACAGAATAAGTGTGTGCGTCCATAGGATAACAGGACAGTTTCTAGCATTAAAATGTGTATTTGAGTTGGGCATAGAGAAACTGCTAGGATTTAGTGAATAAATAAATGAAAAATCCATCAGCAATACATTAACAGACAAGACAGCTTTGCCAATACCGAAGACATAAAAAGGAACAAATCTCTGATAATTTATTCTTAAGCTAAAATTTTCCAGCTGCTTCAATTGCTATTTACATGGGAAAAAAAACAAATAAAATGCTACAGACCTTTTAGTTCTCATTCATGCAAAATACATTCATTTTACTGGTCTAGGGAGGAAACAAATTTATGGGCCAACAAGTGGTATCCAGGGTACAGTAATTCAAGTAACTATTACTCAAGTTTGTCTCTAAGAAAAGGAGGTATCCTTTTGCTTAAAAGTTAATCTTTTGCATTGTGACTGATATTGTCTAAATGGNCCTATAAAACTTTTAGAAAAAAATTTAAGAAGTTGAATCATCTGTCACTTTATCAGTCCAACACCTGTTATCTTTGAGAGGTGAAGCAAAAGGAAAGCTTGATGAAAATATTTTTCCCATTCTCTCATGTCTGTCTTTGCACTGAAATATCAACTCACTAGTACTGTCCTAATGATGATAACACAATTGTCCTTAACTACTTCCCAAATTATCTGATTCAGGAAGGAATTCAATAGTGTTTCCTAGGTGGTATCAATTAATACCCAGCAGCAGACATCCATAATGGAGCCTGCAGTGCCCTGCCCCTGCAGAGGAGGGGGACAGAAACCACTGCTGGTCACAGGAATGACTCTGAACAACAAACTGAGCCAGGCACGCTCCCAGGCTGGATTGTGCAAGGGAAGAGAAGTCCTTGAGCTGCACAGGAACAAGCATAGGATGAAGCCAGATGAGATTACTTATGCAAGGTGCTTATTCCACTGAAAGGAGCAAAAATGGGATTTCATAAAGACAAACAGATTGAAAAAAAATCATGTTTGTTGATCATGACAATTAGGTCTCCTATTCCAAAAAGGTTTAAGAACTGTAAAAAGTTAATGGGATAAGAAAATGTTAGGGAAATTTTTTAACTCTCACCAAACAGGTCATACCAAAACACTGAGAGTAAAAGAAAGAGCATCTATAAAATCCTACATGAAGCAAACATGAAAAGGTTGCTCAGCAGCAAGATAACTGAGTAATGTAACCTTTCAAAGCTGCAACGAAAAGCGATTAGACCATCCCTTGGATTGAAAATGATTGATCACGCTGCTGGTATTGGAATTGAAGTTGACTATAATGCTTTTTATGTAATTGCTTTATTGAATGTAGCATAGCTTTATTTGGCAATAGAGTCAGAACACTGTGAGTTTTACCAGTTCTTTAGCTCCTGGTACACTATGGGCACACAGTTACAATACATTTATGCCAATGACATTGGATTAAATGGCACATACTAGGGTTGCCTCCTGACCTTTCAGTTAAGGTCTACGGGGAATCTTCTGGCTGCAGAATCATCTAGTTGATTTGAGTACCAGCAGTTTTCCATCCTCTGCATCTGTTTGCTGGTTTATTCCATAAACTATATTAAAAAAAACTTAAATCTGATTTGGGGCCCTGTGTGCTGTAATAATTAAATCATTCTGAAGACTTTGAAAGCTGGCCCATCCATTAAAAAAAAAAAAAATCAATCAAGGACGAGTAAATCACAGTGAAGAAGAAGACTAAGTAAAACTTTCTTTTTTATATTGGAGCACATTGAAATATCTGTAGGAAAAGCAGTGGGGGTGAGGAGTTGTTTGATTTTAACCTTTGTTTTTATCTTAAAAAAACAGCTTCAAAATTTAAATATAACTGCATAGAATTACCTTTTCTCACCTGCTTTTCAGTTTCTTTGATTTACTATCCCCTGGTATCACTCCCTGTTATTTGAAGAGAGTCCTGGCAAAGGTCAGCAGTCAATTAACCACCAATAAATACCCAACAGGAGAGTGACAATTTCAGGCTGCCTGAGCTCCCATTACTAAACCAACAACATGTTCGAAAGCTCGTAACAAAAGGCATAAAGTACTTTGGAGTGTTCTGAACATAAATATAATGTTACCTTTAAAGCAGTAAGTATGAAAAATATCAAAGGACGTATGTAATACCAAGTTTTATCATCTATTGCACGCGTATATTGATTTAACCAAGACACGCTCACTTATCTACAAAGCAAAAAATTGGGTTTTAAGTACTGTACTCTGCAAGACCCTTAGGGCACAGTAACATTACTGTCATCATTTACTCCGACTTCCCTGTCTCTCATTTGATCTGTCCCCAGTCTTTTCAAAACATTGCAGCTCTGTTTCTATTTCTGCCACCACGCCAGTGCCCTTGGCTGGATGGCAACACTGGAATTATACACGGGTGACATAAAACACAGGCAAAAATTAATGCATAAACACACACACACACACACACACACAGAGGCACTGACATCTAAGCAACATATTTAACACTCAGACACATGGATAATTTTCCCAGTGCTGTGCAGGCAAGGATGTACTCGGTGTTGGGATGGTTGTTTTGCACACTTTCTCATGTTTGAAATTGTTTGGGGACAATCCTAAAAGCAAGATCATCTTGGCATTTTGCAGAGGAATGCAGAAGATAGAGGATTGATATTTCCTTAAGAGAACAGTGGGATCAATAACAGTTAAAAGTTTGGATAAACCCTCATTATCAGAGTCCTACAACTTCCAAATGAATCCAAGTGAGCCTCCTGTTAAATGCAGACACAACCTCCCATCTGCAGAATCACAAATTTCACACTAACAATGTTTTAAATCAAGATACATCTATACAGCGGTTATGAAATATTTAATGCCAATGGAAAAACAGATGTACTGAATTAGTTTAACTGAAAATACTAAAGTTTAAACAAGTTATTCTAGTGATACACCATATGCATTTAACACACCAAGCTGCAAACAATTTACTGAAATTCATGTTTACTTCTGCTTGGATATAGCATTATTTTATTAATGCAACCAAGAATATTAAGGGAATGACAATAAAAACATGAGTGCTACCTTATGAGCACTATAGTTAATAACAGAACTTCCAGAAAGTTTCTGGTGTTTAATCACTAAAGCCTCCTCTTAATCCTTGTCTGTAAAAACTCTAATTCTGTCCAGACAGCTGCTTCAAAACTCTGCTAATACACATCTAAATTTAATGAATGCATAGAAAATTAAAAGTATTGAAACAATTTTTTCTCTATCCAGTGTCTCCACTGTGAAGATCTTCAACAAATAGAAGAAAATGGCTTATTTTGCTTAGAAGCAGGTGAGTGATATAAATGTAATTAATGGGTCAAAAAATGTTAAAGATGTCATAAGTACTGAAGTTTCCTCTTCAGCAGCTTCAAACCTGTGAAAGTTATGGTTATAAATGTCACCATGTAGAGAAGTAAAACATGCCTCACATGTCGGTGGATATTATTACACTATTGAAATTTAAAGGTCTTTGAATCTCAGGGGTGACAGAATAAACCCCAAAAGACACAAACACTGAAAAATTTCCGGTAGTAACACAATAAACACCAGATATCCCCTCATTTAACCACATGGGTGGCACACCCAGTCATGTCTCATATTTCTGTTGACTTACTCAATGGGTCAATAAAGTCCTGATAAAGACATTAAGATACCTGTCTTGCACATTTAATTTTTAAGCATATTGAAAATATAATGCTTTAAATGTCAGAATTTTTCAGTCATACAGCGTGAACTATTCTTGCAAATGAAGCGTAGGAACACTTTTAAAGCTGCTGTTGACTAAGGCAGGGAATACGAACCCTTCATTACCACTTAATTCTGTGCAGGGTATAAACACAACCCCGAGCTCGTTCACAGTTACTTGGGTTGTGCTGGTGACATCAGCCCCTCCTCAAAGCCAAAAATCTGACAGCACTGCTTTACAAAGCCATGAAGAGCTTTTAAACAAATCCTGGGGAAAGAATACAACAACCAAGCAGCAAGTATATTGCTTCAGGTAACTCAGGGAGGCTGCCTGGTCCTGTCCCCAGGATCAGCTGGGTACCACAGCACACACACTCAGCAGTGTGGGCTCCATGTTGGAGGCGCTGGGGGCTGGCTCCTCTTTGAACATATGCCCTTTCAAGTGAAATTAATCACTCTCTTTATCACTCCTGCAGCATCTGGAGCCATAATCATTACCCAACTGCTGGGAAAGAAATGAAACCACTAATCGCACGGGGAGCAGGGCTTAGCGTTCAGAGCAGGAAAGTTTTTATTAAGTTCTCATTTGAAAAGTGATTTTTCATGGCTGGCCTTCCAGGACATGCCACACAAAAGCTGGATCTGCTTCAGCAACTGCCTACAACTCACCCCTAGCATACAGAACCAATGTACTTAGAACCACTACAAGGAGGGTTTAGCATGCTTTTCCAAACTTAGCTCCATAATCCTAAATCACTATTACACGCAAGTACTACACGGAGACACATTCAACCATGAGCTTTAAAGGTCTCTGGGAGAAGGAACTGCAGAATTCTGCAAAGAGGTAGAGACCAGGCAATGCCATCAAGAGCAAGGACCAGGCAGTGCCTCTGGAATCACACCCTGAACTCAGAGTGGTCTCAGCCCAAGCAAACAGAAGCTCTGACATTCAAAACTTCTGCATTAAGTGGTCATTTCATCTTATCTATCCACTAGCTGAGGGTGATTAAATTAAACGATGTCAAGACTATGGAAATAACCTGGATTACCATGATATATCCCTTCTAACTTCTCTATTTTGTGTTCCCGGCTTTTGCCATTCAAATTTTTTGAAACTAAGAAAGAATGCAGATAAATTATTTTTTCTTTTTGGAAAGAAAAGAAAAAAAGAATAAAATGATGATGGCAGGGCTATTCTCAAAAAGAGCAGAAGAAGAAAAAACAATCTAGGCAATAAGACTATCAGAGGGCAGACTTCCCAAACCTCATGAAGAGTCCCTAGAAAGAGTCAGCAGCATCACTTGCATACTGTGAACAACAATGTGTATTTTAGGGATTTCTAACACAATTTTCTGTTATTTTTCACCCACAATTGTGCTTTACAAAAGAGGTGAATGAGGAAGTGATTACCCTTATATACCGAAATCATTCAACCAAGTGGCGAAGTAAAATCCTTAAGATACACTTATTTAAAAAAAACCTGCAGGGCTCTGAACAAGGGCAGCAGAATAATTAGATCTAGTACTCCATTAAAACAGGCTGAAAATGTGATCATCCATTTTTAATGCTCCACCTATATATAACAACAGAAATCTTTCCAACAGCTGCATTCAATTAAAAAAATATTAACCCCAAGGAAAAACTACAAACACACCCATCTGTTTTTCTTGCCACTCACTGTGCTTCTTTTGTGACTGAAATATGTACAACAATACAATCCAACAAAGTTGAATGAAAAGTACAACAGTTCCAATAATAAGCTATCTTTTTATTTTTTAAAATGAACTATTTAGAAGAAACTACTTTTGCAGATTTTCCCCTGTGACCCCCCATCTCTGTTCCCATAGTAACCACTGAGGAAAGAAAAGGATAAGAAGCCTAACATACTTTTCCCAATACCAACAAAAAACAGAAAAAAACACCTTATTCTCAAAAACTATTATTCTCAAGAAGAGAAGAGGGACATTAAAAGATCAGTGTGAATCTCCTGTGTAATCCAGTTTAAACCACCACCTACCGAACATCTGATGCTGGTTGACAAAGATGTTTGGTAAAGCAGGCAGCCTTACTGTAAAAGAACTGCTGAAATAGTTTTGCAAGCCCAACAATAATAAAATGACCAGGCACATGCTGCAAAAGCTCCTCCCTGAAGGCAGCCAGCCCACAGCCAGGCTCAGCACTCAGCTCTGCCAAGAACTCCTACTCCAAGCACATCAAGTGTTAATTTCAGCATTTATTTCAGGGTTATTTCAGTTCCTCCTCTGCTTGCCTTTTTAATTGGACTGGTACTTTGTGCTGCCTGTAGTGCTTGCTGGAGTGCTTTTCAAGGAAAATATAATAAGCCAAGGATTCCTTCTTTAAGCAGTGGCACCAAGAACCTCCCTCTGCTGTCTACAGTTCCCCACAGGAAACCAGAGCTAATAAACAAGCCAAGTTTTACAGACAAGGAAAAACAACACCACTTTAAGCATTTCTGAATCTCTAACCAGCACCCCAAACTCCTCCAGGAGCTATTCCAACATCTCTGATGCTGGCTGGCACTCTGCACCACTGGTCCTTCAGCCATACCCCATACATGATGCTTTCAGCACGGTGGGATAAGGACAGGACCCAGGTGGGTGTGCCATGGGATGCCCTGGCTTTTATCCAACCCAGCAGCAGATCTAAAGCACCTGGAGGAAAGACCAGACTGGAAAATTATGTTCTAGCATAAGAAAGCTTCTCCAGCTTTTACAGAATTCTTCTGGTATATGCTTGTCTCGTTCTCTGCCAAACTCTCCAGTATTTCCTGGCTGAGGACACAAGGTCACCACCAACTTTGAAATGTCTCACCCACCTAAATATGAATTGACCAACCCCTACAAAGGGTTATAAATTAAGGCCAACAGCATCTCCACAATTGTGCATCTCCACAATTCCAAGACAAGCTGGATTCAGCTGTTGAGAAAATAAGATCAGATGATGACACCAATATCAGAAGTGGAATAAGATGGGTGAAGTAGAGCAGCAGAACCATATGTAATAAAATTTTGAGATTCTTGGAACAGAAGGCTGGAAATGTGGGTAGGAAATGGTAAAGAACAAAGAAGAAAGAAAACCAAATATTTATCAACCTGAAACAGCTGTACTTCTGTCTGAGGAACGTGAGATTAGCTTTGAGGCCACCATCCTTAAAGCTTCTCAAATATCAGTGACTAATATCAACCAGCATATTAAATTTTGCTCCTAATGAAATTTTGCAAAACAACCTCCTTTGAATCTTCAAGTGTTTTTTTTAATGTTTTGTAGAAATAGAAGCATAACTTGTGCTGTCGCGTACCATATTATTTGTAAGTAATTATTTTAGACAAATTTAGAACTAAAGTACTATTTTTTATTTCAATCACTTTTTAAATGTCTACATAATGAAACTACGCCAACACATGAAAAACTACACTGCTTCAAATGAAACTGTTAATTACAAAATATTTTTTCAAAAATTATTCTGAGATATTTTAAGCCAGACATTTCTAATTCAAATTAAATACAGTAAAATATCAGTAGATTAAATCTTAATTGAGATTTGATGTAATTCTGAGGAGCAGTGCTAAGAAAAAATTTCATTTGACCAACCAGCTCTAAGAAATAAGTTTACTCACAGGGGTCCAGAAGCTTAGTATCCTCAATTCCTAAATAAATTAACAGCAGTGACCAAAAGAAGAATTACTTAAATTAAAGCATAGTCTGGCTCAGGAACAGAGGCATAAACTGAGCATGAATAAAGGTAAAGGTAAAAATAAGAAGATTTATCATTTTAGAACAATTTTACATTATCAGGTTTATAGCAGTGTCCTGGTTAGTTTGAGAACAGAACTTAATAGGTTGGTTTTTTTTAAAACTACTAATTGCTTCTGCTGTCAATACTACACAACTGCAATCTATAACCCGAGAGCATCACTTCTGTTCCAACTTCTTAGCATAGTGAAGATCCTTTGAATCATACAACGTTGGATTAAATCAAAGCTAAATTTCCACTTGAAAGTTTTCAGCATTTAAAGCTCTGTCCACCAAGGCAGCATAAGAACAACCCAATATTAGAATATTCTCACACAATGAGAAGTTTGGAAGCATTGGTCAGACACATCATAAACCTTCCAGACACCACACAAAGATCACTAAAAAGCCATTTGTGCTTCATTTATGAGTTATTGTCCCATCACATAAAGAAACCATTTCATTTAGGACAGATAATCACTCTTCATTTTGTCGAGCTTTTAGGAAAACTTCACTTGTTGCAGAGCTATTTTTGAGCCTCCTTTCAGCAGGTTTGAGCTCTGCTGTCCTTTGAAGACCTGGACTCCTTTTAACATTTGGTGTACGTAGGTAAAAGCTTGTCTTTTAAGACATAAGGTCAAAGGCACTTCCAAACCAGCACTTGACCTTCCTGAAATTACAATCTTGAGAAAGGGCATTTTGTGGTGGAATTATCAGAGAACAGAGAACAAAAGACCCTTTTTCATCATAGCCAGGGCTGGCTCACCCCCACTCATGGGTGGTTCAAAGGTTCCTCCACATTAGAAGTTGTTCTCTGAAAAGTTCATTTCGTCCCTCTTCCATTATGGATTGTTTCTGAAGAACGACTAAAGATCAAAACCCATTTGCTAACCCTATTTTAAGGACGACTTTCAAATACAGGTAGTAACTCCAAATTAAAGTTTTTATATGCTCACCTCAGGCAGGAGTACTTACAGCTCACACACCTGGCTCCCAAAAGCCCACGAACTCCAGACGTTTAATGGTTTCTTCCTCAGGTAAAAATCCCTCTGCTGTGATCAGAATCATTACAAACCCATTTCCCAGTCTGATACCTCACTTTCAGTGCTCTTCCACTTATATCAGGGAGCACGTCCCTGCTGCGCTACATAGACATCC
>VZTT01051864.1:1474-23581 GCA_013400855.1 Buphagus erythrorhynchus
GAACATGACTCAAGTATTGTTTCTATATCTCATCTAGCAAAGAACTGTTTCCACCTTGCATTCAGATACAGCCATCACCTGTTCTGTGTATGGATCCCTCTATAAAATACAGTAGGAATAACTGAAGCACATAAAGATCTCACTCCATCCTACCATCACTATCACAATTGGGCATCTGTGTCTCATTTCCCTGCTTACTGGGTTGAACCAGTGTAAGTCTGTCTTTCTGAAACTGCTTTTCCCTTTAAAAGTTCTATTTTTCAATTGCTTTTCTGTTTATATTAATGTGAATTATGATTAAGCAATCAGGAGCATGTAATAATTTTAATATTTTTTTTGCTTGATTGTTTGCTTGGTTTTGTTTACTTTTATTATTTCAGGTTTTTTTTCCTACTGTCTCACTCTTAAGCAAGCTCCTAAGACCATCTTCAGTTTGCTCTCCTAGGACAGCACTAAAGAATTTTCTTTTTACAGTGTTATACTTACTGATATAGTTCTGAACTTGTTATTCCGAAAATCAGAAGTATTTTTACAAGGAAACTGGACTTTTAATTCCTTCTTTTGTTGGCAACACTTACCAGGTCAGATTATTAAACATAACTGACGTGTGTGAGAGAAACGTGGAGAAAGTCCCAGAGTATCTTATGATCGGGTATTTATAGGGAGCTATTAATGGACATGGGCTCTGCAGAGATTAGTTTACAATCCTGAAAATGTCACTTTCAGCTTAATAATCACTTCTTCAAAGGCTGAGATTTTTCCCTCTTCCAGAAGGTAAGGAAACCCAGTATATTTTCTCAATTCATGGGAAAATTAGTAGTATTTTTAGGGAAAAAAGTAGTCTAGACTCAAAATGTTTATGTACTCATTGAGCCATGGTAGAATCAATTACTAACAGTTTATTGCTGTGTATGCTGCTAATATATTTCTCTTTTTTGCTACATATGCAATTACAGAGCAAGGCCTTGCAATCACACATTAGGTGGATCAGGTACCAAATTAAATTATGCAGATTTGCTGTGAATTACTACTGCCCAACTTTGAGATGTTTCTAGAATTATTCCAAGCTTTGTAGTTGGCATGTTGACAAGTTCCTTAAATTTCCTGTGCTCATTCATTTTGCCAAGTTATTTATTAGCTTTCAGTTTTATTTATTAATTTTATTTTACCTTGCCCTGTAGTTTTGTTTTGTTTTGTTTTTTCAGGCCAGCTCTCTTGAAAGACAGAAGTGGAAGTTTTGATAAGTTAAAACAGATGAGAGGTTTGAGCCTAACAGAACATCTGACATCTTGAATATGCCAAGAACAGCATGACTGCTTAAGCATATAACAGTGTAGTCATTTATTTTAAACTATGTTTCATTTCTCTTGATACTGACACAGTGATTGCTATTTCTATTGCTCCAGATCTAACCTGAAGATTTAACGTCTGCTTCTAATTAAAAAGCAGTGTTTCCATGCAGAAGTGATCTATGTTGTGCTGATTTGCCATGAATAACTCTGTGTATATGATTGATGGTGATTCTGATGAGGAAATCTCTACCCAGCGAGCTATTCAGGAAAGCTTACAAGATAGGCATAAATTTGAAACAAGTGGCAGTGCCACAGAGGTTGAAAGGTAATAAGTTTTTATGTCTATTTTGGGTCTTTTCTTGGCATTATTGTAAGCATTTAGTAGACCTTATTTTCCTTTGTAACTCCATATGTTGTATTGTGCTGACCTTGTCTCATGGATACTGGAAAGCACTGGTAGCTCACTTGTTCTGTATACTCCCTGAAAAAGTGTGTGTTTTCAGGAAAATACAGAATGTATGAAACTTTCAGGTGATGTTTTACATCAATATGTAAATGAGTATAAGGCTTTGTGAAGATCAGTAGGTGATGTAAAAGTAAATTGGTATGGGAGCTTCCCCTCATTTTAGCATTTAATTGTTGGCCTTTGTGTGAAAAATTCAGTACTTACAGTGTCAGGCAAAGGCCAACAAAAAAAGTGTTTCAATGTGTTAAACCTTCACAAAACCAATGTAACTTAGAGAAATGTAACATATTGTCTAAATTAGAGTATTTAAATTAAGGTATAATTATATCCTTAGCTTCACATTAATTTTTGCTTCTCATCTTATTCTTGTTCTGTTTATGCAGTTTCCAGTACACTGCAAGTAAAGAACATGAGCAGATCATTGCAGCAATTCGGACAGTTAAGTATACCACACTAAGCCTACACCACTGGGAATGGCTGAGCAATGCCTACATTTTAGGGGTTTGATCACCTGATTTAAGTGCAGATTTTCTTTATGTAGTCTTGGGAGAAGTAAGGAAACTAAAAACAAGACATCCCAAAGCTAACTTATTAGATAGGATCATGAAAGTGGGATGGGTTCAAGTGTCATCCCTTTCAGAAATTCCAGTGCTTCATCTCCTAAAATTAAGGGAAAACTCCACGCCTTTCTTTTAAAATGGGCAAGATACACTGGTGGGATAAATGGCACTCAATGTTTTAGTTGCCTGAATTTTGTCTTCTTAAGTAATGGGATATGTGTCTGTGTTAAAATATCACAGGCCAAGAGGAGGCCTTGAAGAAGTTGGTGAGGCACAGTTCTGCTTTTGAAGAAGCAGATCAGCAAGGCTGGCTTCCTGTGCATGAAGCTGCAGCACAGCTAAATAAGAACATCCTTGAAATAACTTTAAAAGGTACGAAGTCCTTGTAGTTTTCCACCAAAAAGTTTTACAAAGTAAAGTTTGATGAATCATCCAACTTCAAACGTGTTCTGCTGTTCTGTATTTCAGCCTCCCGTGACATTACGTGGGAACAGTCTACTCTGAAAGGGGAAACACCTCTCTTGGTGGCAGTAAGAAATTGTTTTGTGGACAATGTCCACTTTCTCCTGCTCAATGGCTGCAATCCCAATGTTAAAAATGAAGAGGGAGATTCTCCTTTAGTTATAGGTGAATACTGTTTTTAGGGGTGGAGAGGTGAGGGAATGAGGTGAGGATATAGTTACACATTTTAGGAATAAGATCCCATACCTTCTACAATCCTAGTATAGTCTCATACCCACATTCATTGTGTGAATGCCACTTTTAATTTGATCATGCACAAGAACTATAGTTCATTTCTGCAGTGGTGCCAGGTAGTTAGTCCTTCTTCTTCTTCATGCTATTACTGCCCTTCATATCTGCAGGCATAGAACTTCCATATTCTCTGTCTACCTGGTATCTCCTTCATTGCATCAGCCTTTCTTTCTCCAAAACTCATGGTAATTGGTTTTAATTATCCAAAATTATAGCCAACCAGCCTGATTTATCTGCAGTATGTAGAGTGCTAAGCAGTGTTTGTTCCTATTTAGACATTGCCAGCATTAGTCCAAGGATGACAAGTGAAGAAGACAGGCTGACATTCTCAGTTCACTTCTCTTTAATATTGTGAAATTTAGGAAAAAGATCCCGTACCTACTAAAATCATAGTATAGTCTCATACCCACATTCATTGTGTGAATGCCACTTTTAATTTGATCATGCACAAGAACTATAATTCATGATTTCTAAAGAACTATATTTTGCCAAAATGTTTTTCAAAAGTGTTCTGTGTTCATTTCCTTTGCTTCCCTCAGTCTGGGCTATGATGCCTTCATTCTTCCTGAATCCTACCCAAATAAAGCAAAGTGTCTTCTCATTATCTGAATTCTAAAGGAGCACTCTTAAATTTCTTGGATGATCCCATACATTTTTCTGTGTAGGAAGGGTGGTTTCTTTTTCAAAACTATTGTTAAGGGAGGAGATAAAGGCCTACCAATCATGTGTAGGACCCTCAGTCCATCCTTGTAAAATGGCTGCAGCTTCAAGTCAGGGCTATCTGCTTAAAAAAATGTATGGAACTCCTACATACTTTTGAAGTGCATGACATTAAAATGCACCATCCCCCAAGAAGGGGATGCATGGGATTTGTCTAAAGCAGCTGTGTAGGTTACTGCAGATAATGGGACATCACAGTTTATATCACAGAATGCTGTCTCTGGTGTTCAAGCAGCTGTGGCACGTGAAGCTGCTCAGCCTAATCTGTCCTGCTGAAAGACATTCACTATCCTGCACAGCCTGGAAGATCAAAGAGAGGAGGAGGGAAGGGTGTTACCTAATCATTCCATCCACTGTAACTAATGCAAATTTCTCTTTTAAGATCCTTGCTGACTTAAGAGTTCAGGCTTATTAAACTACGAAGGCATATGAAAGAGTCATTATAAGCTTTATTTCATATTGCGGTAATGCTCGTGGAGATTAAACAGAGCTCTGGTGGCAGCTCCTGAGCACCAAGGCCCTGGGGTGTGGTCTCCATCTAGTGGCAAGGAAAGCTGTGTTCTGTTCCATTACCAAATGCAGCAGAGAGAAAAAAATCTACAGAAGAAAAAGAGATTACCACGAAATTATTCATTTACATACCTAGAGCTGTCCTGGAAGCAAAGAACAGACTTGTTAATGAGTTAAACCTTTCAGTGTAGGGTGGCATTTCTCATTGCATCAATAGCACTGCCAGGAGCAGCTTTCCTGGGCTGCCACATAACAGCAGCCATGGTGCACAGAATAGCATGGAATAACAATCCTGTCTGATGCTTTGCTTGTTGTCCCACAGCAATTAAACTGGATTCCTATGACATTGCCTCCTTGTTGCTGCGATGTGGTGCCAGAGTGAATTTGCGCTGTGTCCATGAAAGAACTGCTCTGCATGAGGCAGCCAGACTGGGCAGGAGGGATCTGGTACAGCTTCTCCTGGATGCTGGAGCAGATCCTGACCCCCGCAGTGGATATGGGCTCACACCTCTAGCACTGGCTGCACAGATGGGACATACAGAAATTATGGAGCTCTTACTGCAAAAAGGTGAGACTTTATTATATAGGACCTTATAGAAGACAAGGTTTCAGATATACCTTCAAAAACAGCAGCAGAAGTAGCTCACCTTACTAGAGAAAATTAAATGCCATCTGCACTGAGGGTTGTTGTGATGTAGTGAAGGCCTGATAAATACCAATTTGTATAAAATTAAAATAATATCTTAATATTTGTTTATTAATATATTTATTAATATTATTATTTTTTAAATAGCCTGTTATTTTCTCATGTGGACAGGTCACGCTAGGGTGCACTTGACAAGATATTTATTGTGGGGGGATTTTACATGACAGTTCAGCAGCACTAGAACTGGATTGCATGAACTGTTTGGATACTGGGCGCTCTCATGTTTACAGTTACACCTGCCTAGACTTTGTAAAGTAAAATAATTGAAATGCACTGTTTGTAAGCCAAAAGCAATTGTTTTGATAAATAGGAGCCAAACCTTTTGCTGGTGCAGTTCTAGGAACAATTCTTACTGTGTTCAAAGCAATTTGGACCTTCTTGTTCCCAGGATTACATAAACACACCTAAAATCTAGGATCCAACATAAGGATTTATGCCCACAGTGCTTCTATTTGGTGGAAAATAGAATTCAAAATACCGTATCACTGGGGGGTTGGAAATATTAATTACAGCTGGATATTTACAGTGACTACTGTGAAAATCCTTGCTGCTTCTTCCCAGGTGCAGATGTTCTTTCACAGGCAAAGGACTGTGCTTCTATATTGTTTGAAGCAGCAGGAGGAGGAAATCCAGATTCTGTGAGTCTTTTACTAGAATATGGGGCTGATGCCAATGTACCAAAGCACTCGGGTCATTTGCCAATCCACAGAGCTGCATATAGAGGACACTTTCTGTGAGTTAATATGCTTAAAAATCAAATAATAGTGACACCAGAAATATTAATTTTACTAATTTTACCTTATTCAAATCAGGCAGAAAATCTGTAGTTTTGTACAAGGAATTGTTTTTGACTGTGTAAATATGTCTGTTCTGTGTCTGCATGTAAGAGACCAGTCAGGATAAAATCTTCATTATTTTAGGAGGTGCATCTTAATCCCTATGGTATTTCCCCATTTGTCCCAAGTAGTAACACTGTCCAGTCTGATGCTGAGGTTCTTGGGACATTGTTATTCTCTTTGGGTCAATGTCTCATCTCCCCCACATCACAGAAATGTGAATGGTGAATATACTAAATAGACAAATAGACTTAGAGAGTAAGGGTTATCCCTATATTAAAGAGAGTAAGACTACTGGAAGCTATTTATGCTGAAATCACAACTAACAAATGAGAAACAAGCACCTGAGTATTCTTAATTTCTGTATTAATATTTTCTGTATATTAATTGTTATATTTAAACTTAGATGTATATATTACATTATAGAGTATATGTATTCATGTTATAATACATATTCTATTAATTCCCTAATGCATATAGGTCAAGCAACAACATTGTGCTTTCAACATTCAGGAAAAATTTCTATTGGGAAGGAATAATTAATTCCTATAGCAAAGAATGGGTGTTTCATGAATAATAGTATAACATAATAATATTTTATGTGTAGTAGGTGTAAAGTCAGTATCCATTGCTGGCTAACAATTTCATTGTTACCCATTCAAGTCAATGCATGCCATGGTACTGATTTGGTATATTAAGACTATTCTAACAGTCATGGTGAGTTCTGAAGCCCAGCAACACAGATAAATTCAAAGATGAGTTAGGTGAACCAAAATGTTTAAGATTCTGAGATGCTTCTCTTTTTAATTTTTCAGAGCTCTAAAATATTTAGTTCCAGTGACTGATTTTGCTGCCATTAAAGAAAGTGGGATAAGTCCAGTTCACTCAGCAGCAGCAGGAGCACATCCTCAGTGCCTTGAGTTTCTCCTCCAGTCGGGTTTTGATGCCAATTTTATGCTGGCTCAGAGAGTTCGCAAAGGCTACGACGACCACCGGAAATCAGCCCTGTACTTCGCTGTTTCCAACGGGGATATCTGCTCAGCACAGCTGCTGCTGAACGCCGGAGCCCTGACTAACCAGGATCCCATCAACTGCCTGCAGATAGCCTTGAGAATGGGCAACTACGAGTTAATGAATCTGCTGCTCCGCCACGGGGCCAACGTCAACTACTTCTGCCGCGTGAACACCACGCATTTCCCCTCAGCTCTGCAGTACGCCCTCAAAGACGAGGTGATGCTGAGGATGCTGCTGAACTACGGCTACGACGTGCAGCGCTGCTTCGACTGCCCCCGGGGCAGCGGGGACCACTCCCAGTACGTGACCGACGGCTGGACCTCCACCGTTATCAAAGACACCATGGTAAGTGTCACACAGCTTCGGGTGCTGTCCTGCTACCAGTGGCATTCCTAAAACTAAATGGAAAGGGCTAATGCACTGCCAGAAAAAGGTGTTTTGAAAACAGTTTACACATAAAGAGAGGAATAGACAAGGCTTTAAAATTAAACAGATGTTGTTATGAAGCCTAGTTCACAATGGCAAGTGATTGTAAATAGTAATTTTGAATTGTGAAAATATAGCTGATGATATGCTAATGATCAGTGTGGAACTGGCTCTTCCGGGCAGTGTTGTCCATGCTGTGAAAGCAGAGATTTGCAGGCTGGCTCTCTGCATTGTCCTGGACCAGAACACCAAGACTGGAAGGTTGTTGAAAGGAGCCCTGGAGCTGGTGGGATAAGCACTGAGGAGAAAGCAGCAAACCTGAAGAGCTTCCTGGAGACACTCATCAGTGTCATTGTTTTGCAGTTTGTAAAGTCCATTTGAACCTAATAAACCCTTCTTTAACCTAAAAAGGAGATGATGCATACACTGGGCTGGTGGATCCCCCTATTAAGCACCTGGGACTAAATTCCACTTAGAGTGGTAGCACTTCTTTTGAAGCACCAAGTCCCCAAAATACACAGCTGCTTAAGTTTATTTTTGGATCTAGTACAAAATAACCATCTCTCAGATTTTTAAATTGTACTAGTGAGGCTTAGGCAAGCTATGGCAACCTCTAAAACCCTACTCAAGTTAATTGTTCTTGTCCTCAGAGACAGAAGTAATTTACTGCAGTATTGAACATTTTGTTTCTATCAGTTCTGTGAAGTGATAACCTTGTCCTGGCTGAAGCACGTGTCTGGGAAGGTAGTGCGAGTCATGTTGGATTACGTTGATCACGTTAAGATTTGCTGGAAGCTTGAAGCCGTTCTCAAAGAACAGGAACTCTGGCCAGACATCCATTGCATTTTAAGTAAGTATCTGTTTATGTATCTGTTATGTTTTTAAGGAAAACAAGCTGGTTTGGCACTGGGGCCTTTTTGGTTGGCAGCATTTTAATTTTGCTTCTCCTTTCTAGCAAATCCTCGCTCTCTGAAGCACCTTTGCCGTCTGAAAATCCGGGCATGCATGGGACGGCTGCGTCTCCGCTGTCCTGTCTTCATGACCTTCCTTCCACTGCCAAACTGCTTGAAAGACTACATCCTGTACAAGGAATATGATCTTTATGGACAGGAAAACTTCACAGGAATGTACAACCTCAACTGTGCATAAGTATTAGTCCTGTACTTTGAAGGGAATTTAATGTGGGTAAGACTGTTATGCTTCTTTCTTTTGGGATTTTCTCTCCTCTGTATATTAAGGAATGCCAGCACTCTCCCCTCAGCCCCTGAAGAAAATGGCAAGACCCCAAAATGTAAGTACTGGTGATCCCATTCTAAGGATCTCCTGGACTATGACCTGTCTGGAAGTTAGGGCAACAGTATTTTAAATGCCTAGTGTGACAAGTTAAGGAAGTGTAGAATACAGGGCTGCAGGCCTTGTGTTATGGCTAAGTTAAAGCCTGTCATATCAGATACCACTGCCCCCATTCCAGGGTTAAACTCAGGGTTCAGTTAAAGGTCAGGGATTTTACTAAAACCAGGAAGGGATGTAGTTTTCTCTTGTACTTCTTCCCTTCTCTTGACAAGTGGTTTTTATTTGTGAAGTCCTACAGTAAAGTTCTGAAGAGCAGCTTCAAGTAATTTTTTTCTTCACCTAATAAAGCAATCCTCCATTCTAGGCAATGAAATGGGATCAAGCTTGAGAAGCCTCTGCTTATCACAGTAGGTCATGTGACATGACATCAACAAGTTGGCACTGCTGAAAGCTGTGTTAGTTCTGCAGCTCCTTCTCAGGTACTGGTGTGTCTCATCCACCATGAGACTCAACTTGGACTCATGTTCATCAGTTCTCTAGAACTGGGTTTTCCTTACACAGTGCTGTCCAAAGCCATGCTTGCAATTTTAGGTGTTTCTCTACAGAGGTAGAGCTTAAACTTTTGGAGCCCTGTCATTTTAGGAAATCTTACAGAAGTCTTAGGTCTACAGCACGCCTGTTCCCTCTAAAAATACTGCAAATATCAGTTCCTATTTTAGAAGAAAAGAAGTTCATCAACACATTTGGCATTAGTAGTATTTATTCCTTCATAATCAAGTAAGCATAGATGTTTTTTTCTAGTTATACATGCATCTTTATCACAGAAGTTACAGAATTCAAAAGTCTGCTTTTCCCCAGAAAAATCTACAAACCTTATAAAATACAAATTTAACCATAGTGTGGTTATGGCCCATGGTTTTTTTTACATGGTGTTTATCCCATAATAAACTAACTCAGCCTGTGAAGATATGTCCAGTGCCCATGGTAGTGGTTGTGCTGGTAGAGCCTCTGCATTCTGCTTGTTCTGCAGAGCCCTCACTGCCCCACCATGGGCCCTGCCCAGCCAGCTGCCACAGGTCCTGCTCACCTTCAGTCTCTGATTGTTGCAAAAATAAGTTAAGAGCATTCCAAAGTGTAACAACTTCCTCTGAGGTTATCTGGCTAATACTATAAAAATTAAGAGAACTGAGCTACACTTGACAACAGAGGGCTATGCCTGCATGTCAGAAATGGAAGGGGACACATCCTGTTACCAGTAATGGTCCTTCCTGAAAGTCAGTATGATGAAGAATGCAGGAAGCTTTTGCATTAGTACAAGTCCCACCCAGAAAGTTACTATAGTTAAGCTTTTATTTAAAATATAAAATGCTGACTGGAGCCCTGCACAATAGGGTTACTGTCCATGTTTCCAAGATTAAGACACAACAATCAGAGCTGACATATGACATAAATATGCCATTGGTTGTTCTTAATACAGCTATTCAGAGAAAATGTGCAAGTCCATCTCAAACACTGCAACAATCACTTACACTTCACCAGAACAGGACCAATCCAGAACACCATCATAAGAATTTGACCACTCCACTCTATTATAAAAATGACCAAAAAGATTGTACAAAATCCTCGGCTTGCAATATAAACTTCATTAGGAATACAAGTGCATTCACAATGATACACTGACTTACTCTTGTCATGACAACTTAGATACCACTGTGGCAGGGAAAAAAAATGTCAACTCAGTGCTTACTTAAAACAAAAAGGCTTGGGGACTAATTACCTTGCAAGAAGTTTTGTAATATAGAGCAAGAGAAATAATATAAAGTATCAGCTTTTGCTGTTACACTAGACAATATCTCTACTAGATTCACTAAGCAGTGGCAGTTTTCTTTCTCCAGGTGAACTATTTCCTAAATAATAAGAGACTGTATTGTAGCATAGTTTTCACCATTGGCTTGTCCCAAATGCTGTGCAACTAATTAATCAGAATTTACCTTAAGCAGTCAAATTTATTTCTTTATATCCATGTATATCAATTACAGCTTCATAAATTGCATCAGCTGTTTCACGATTTTCAGCTCTGGGCTTACATCCATATAAAGAGGAAATCTGACAGCCCTCTAGAAGGCTAATGTTTCTTAACTCTAAATATTACTTTACTGTTAGACAGTAAATTGTCTTGATACAACTTCAAACTCAAACAGATTAAGGAAGTAAGATTATGACATGCAACTGACTTTTCACCACCTGATCATATCCAGTTAGATATGTTTAAGTAGTACATTACTTTGACCTTGTCTTCTGGTTCAGACTTGGCCAAATCTAGCAGTGACCACAGAGGAGTGCCTGCTATCATCTGTAATGCAGTAAAATGCACACCCATAAGCACACCTGATATATTTGTATATTCATGCCATTACATACACAAAGAATGTATGTAGCTTGAAACAGCAAGGCTGGCTTGGTCTGCAGTGTGCAGATCTACACAGTGTAACAAGCTTCATATCCTCTTACTTAAGGGATAAAAGTTTGGTAGTAATTATGAGGCTGCAATTAGCAACATAACAAGATAGTCCTGAACAACACTGCCAATTCAGTACCTACATGAAGTCACTTCAAAATCATAGACTTGAAAGAATATTTTCAGGAGTGACTGAAGTAATAGTAGATGCACATGAAGCAAACTACAGTTTCAGCCAAAAGTGATTGAAAGATCAGTTTGTGAATACAAGGCAATAGGAAATAATAAACAAGAGAGTTTGTTTAATATCCTGTAAATTAGGAAAGGAAACCATCCAGTATTTTAGTTACAATAATAAAATATTCTGGTGGTGAAATCCTACCACAGCAGTTCCCAGAAGACCGTGAGGTGTTCCCACTAAAAGTTATATACTCTCAAGGAAAACACCAAGCATCATTCTGATTTTTTTTCAACAAAGCTGTTTTCTAATGAAGTAGTTCTAAACCTTAGAGGAAAAAAGGTACCAAATAGGTTTTCCTTTTGGGAGAAGGGCATGGATAAAACCTCAGCAGGTATTTTAGCCTTGAGATAGTTCTAATTACAACCTGTGTGATCCTCCCCAGGCAAAGCTCAGTAATTCTCACTCCCCTGCTAACTCAATCACCATTCCTGTCTGACTTCCCCAACTCTGCTGACATGCCCTTTGCTCTTGCAGCTTTTATCATTATCCCACATGCTTGCTCATTTTACACCAATGAAACTCCCCTAAACAAGCAACCAACCAACCCCTACATTTCATTCATGCACATCAATATTTCTGTGGTTAAGATGAGAATCATCCAAAGTAAGTGAAATGTAATTCCTACTCTGTTTTAGAAAGCTACGTTTAATGGCATGTATGGAAAGTCTGAAAAGCAAATGGAATAATTCCAATATTTATTGCTAAATCCAAAAAATCCCATTTGACAGTGAATTCACCTGCCAACTTTATTAGCCTTTCTTCCTCATTTTTGCAGGTTTATAGCTATAGGAGTAGTGGTAGTTTTTGAGAAAAACACAGTAATTCCATTTTCTGACATTTCCTTAATAAGGCTAATGCAAAACAGGCTGCACATCAGAAATGCTTTTTCATGAGAGTGCTTGTCTATTTGTCTCCCCTCTGGAGCCTGGGCTACTGCAGCTCCAGTGCTTAACACAATCAGTCCTTCTCTGACAAGCTGAGGACTGGATTCTAGATACTGGAGATGACTGATTTCAGAGGCTCCCTGTGCTCTTTCCAAACTGCTTCATCCTCCATAAATACTTGAGACTCGAGATACAAGACACAGTAACCTTGAGCTACCCTGTGATATGATTTGATAGAAAACAAGTATCAGTAAATAAAAACAAACACAAACAAACAAACATGAACTGGAATAATTTGCAGAGACAAACTGCCTTGCCACTCTCTGTAAGCCTTGATTTAAGCATAAAAAGGGAAAAATTGGATTTGGTGCCTCTCTGTACATTCTTGTTGACAAAAATAGTCTCTTAAAAAATGGGAGCTGAGAATGGAAGCCTAGATATGAAATAAAAATGCCACTGTCTTTTAAAAGAAGCCTCAGGTTGGTGTGTCCATGTGGCACTGTGCCAGCCAAATCCAGCCACAAGGCAATACTATGTGACCTAACTGGGCAACAGCAAAAGCAGATATTTCTACAAGTGCCTGGCTACCCTGGGGATGAAAAACGCACTGGGATGGGACCTGGTACCTAACTCAGGAAGAGAACCTGGCAGCTCTCCCACTCCTTTTTCAAGGCAGAGCCCTTTGGTGGCTGCTCAAGCCCCTGCCCAGGCTGTGGTGCAACCTCTGCCCAGAGCTTCTGCAGCTCCAGCTGCCTCTGCCCCTGCCCAGGGCTGCGAGGGCAGGCACTGCTGCCCTTCTCTCCTGTCACAGGAGCTGAGGCCACCAACTTCTGCACACAAAGTCACATCTCCAGCACCAAGGGCAGGACAAGGCTGCCAGCTTTGGCCAATGCAGGGCACTCCCATGAGTTAGAAGAGCCCTCTGTGCACCTACAGCCATCCAGAAGACATGACCTGAGATTCCTCACTTGCTTTATCAGCACTGAGCAACTCCAGCTAGGAAGGGCTGGGCCACCACCAGCTGCCGAGGAGATACTCTGAAAATTGCTTCCATTCCTGAACACCAGAAATGCCCTGCAATGAACTGTAAATCACTCATAACTGTTATGTTATAACTTGGAATATAAGTATATTCTTTTCTCTCTACATATCCTCTTATTTTCATGCCACTATTAGAGAGCTATCTTCTGTTCCTCTGGATTTTAATATTTATAGTAATTAGTGCAAAAATAAATATTTCTCTTCAAACAAGATTTCTCTTCTGGATCAAAAGGTGAATGCACATCTAATACTATACAAAATAAATATTACACAGGATATGAAATATGGAGTGCAGATTACAAGCTGTAAACAGACACCACTTTGAAAAATGCTTTCCAGAATTGACTCTAGGATGTAGGATTAATGTCATCTCTTACTTCAGAACTGGTAAATTCTGTTAGCAAAATCATAGAAAGACTAAAGAGCCTCAACTCATTTTCAGTAAATCTAGTGTACTAGCAGCAAGGCATTTACATACACAGAAGATTTTTCAGATGATGGAATTCAAGATGTTCCTGCAACTCTAAGCATGTTTTATAAAAATGAACTCAAAGGTTTACAGCTTTTTATTCCAAGTACTGGGCAAAAATCAAGAACATGGCACTTGTGCTACAAGGCTATATACATTACTCTTATAATTAGATGAAAAATACTTTTCCTTATGCAGCAAAGTCCAATTGCATCTCATCAGCGCTTATCTAGGTCTGACAGTATCTTTTTTCTCCTGTTGAAAGAAGATTTTGGTGTTGTATTCACAAAAAAAAAAAAATAAAATAAAATAAAAAAAAAAATCAGGACAGTGACATATGATATCATATCAAATGAAACAAAAAAGATCCTTTTGTTTAGAACTATTGCACATCTCAGTGATGTTAATGGGGATCCTTCTATCTAAATCTAAGAACAGGTATGTGCAACAAACTGGGTAAAGCTTAGCACTGTCTTACTTGGACATCCACTTTTGTTTCCAGCAAGGTGTTCTCCATACTGCAGTGTAAAGAACAAATTTCAGTGTTTCTGCGGAAGGCCAATGGGTTTTCAGTTTTGCTTCCAAAGCAGTCAATTGCACAGAAATAAGTGGGGAAAACCCCCACATTTTTTCCATACTGCAGAGAAGCCTTGAGAAAACATAATAATAAACATGGCAGCATCACCATGCTTCGTCTGGCATACAAGAGAAATTATACTGACAGGAAATGGAAATCACTTAACTGAGAAAGAAAAATCAAGGCATAATAGGGTCTATATATTGTGGTCTTTTCTGTAACACGACAGACCCTCCACCTACATTTCACCTCTTGTAGAACTTGTGCCATTTTACCAGATATATTCATGATTCCAATTTTAATGAAGCAGGCGATGTTAGGCTTCAGATTCTCTCTTCTTCTTTCCATTTTCTCCTAAATCACTGTCTTCTGACTGGCTGCTGCTAAGGACTACAAACTGTCCTTCTGTGCTGCTCTGGTTGGATCTGCTGGAAGCTGCTATCAACCGGCTCTGCTCCTCCAAGTCCTAAGTTGGGAAGGGGGTTGGGAAATCAGAAAAAGAGTATTGCCCTTAAAGCCATCTGCAATGGACACAGGATACCATTATTACAATTTCTAAATCATTGCCCTTAAAGCCATCTGCAATGGACACAGGATGCTATTATTACAATTTCTAAATCATCTCTCAGTACTATCAGTGGACGGCTTTGGACAAAACTGCAAAAGAAAGTAAGTAGAAAAAATTTAATATTAAGAACTAATGATGAAAGGTACCTTCTCAATTTGCTTTTGTTTATTCAGTTCTTTTTGCTGTTTCTCTTTGACTCTATCTATTTCTTTCTGCTTTTCTGAGGCTTTTCGATCCTAAAGGGCAAAAATGTAAAAGAAGTCAGTAACAACAGCCTGAGATGTTCAAGACACTACTAATTGATTTGAGCTTGCTCAAGACTGTAACATCACTGTTTTCATTATTCTGCTTTTAAAGGACTGGTATGGTTGTTAAAAGTAGCAAAATGAATCCTATATTGAATATTGTTCTAAAGCAGATAGACATTAGTCAGTCTTTTCATTTGAATTTAAATTCTAGGAAAAAAATCCCATAAAATACACAGCAGTATTGCTGCATCTAGAAGCATCTTGCAGTACATGTATTAAATACCCCCTTCCTTCTATTTCCAAGCATCCTTTGCCCCAGAAAAAGATCCTTACCAGTTCTGCATGAAAAGCTATCTGTTTGGCCAGTCCAACAGAGTCACAAATCTAAACACAAAACAGATAGGAAATAATTAAAAATGCCTTTAAATTTAAGCCAGCATCCCAAATTAGATACAACAGCACATTGAGGCATTTGCAGGCACTTAAAATGACAGATTTAACTTTTTCAGTACATAAAAAATGCCTTAGACAGCTTGAATGGATCTAGCATCTTGGAATCCATATTCACAATTGATACAAGTCATAGCCATCACCAATACCTTTTCCCCTTCATTATTTGATTCAAATATATAGCAGATGGAAGTCTGGCGGCTCTCCACTCTCCCTCCTGAGGTTCTAAGCACAAATCCAAAGAGGCGCT
This sequence comes from Buphagus erythrorhynchus, assembly GCA_013400855.1. NCBI lineage: Eukaryota > Metazoa > Chordata > Aves > Passeriformes > Sturnidae > Buphagus > Buphagus erythrorhynchus. The sequence goes on from VZTT01051864.1 coordinate 17,237, forward strand.
TATTCTCCTGGTGTGTAGCATACAGCACTACATTGGGCAAAGGAAACTGCCAAAAGGATCAGATATGGAGAGATCAAAACTGACTCCAAATACTTGCCACACAAGGTTTCAATACACTGCACATTAATTAATGCACAAACACAGCACAAGAAGTTACCCGACCAAATGTAATTACAAAACACAAACAGATTAGACAGCAAGGATTAAATTATTTAAAAGACAAGCAAATGTCAAAAAATACACTCCATGTAAGAAAAAGGGGCCACATGTGCAGTGTGAGTCAGTCATCTTTCTGAAAGTGGATACGCTTCTATTTTATTTTGTTTTAATCATTCATTGTAGTTAAATTTGTGACTAAGCTTTCAGTATTTAGTTCCATGTAAAGGCACTACTTCTCAAAAACCTTTACTGCAATTAGCTCAGCTCTCCTAATAATACAAGCAAGAAAAAAAAAAACCAACCCATACAAATCACATACCCTCATTAGTTAGTTATGAGAAAACTGGTTGACATTCTTACTCCTAAAAGAGGTTGGACTTGAAATTATCTTTTTAAGACTCATCCATCAAACAATAAACTTTAAAATTCTGTGAGTCCCTACCACAGCTGCTATAAGCTGACAGGATGAGTTTTTCCTAGGATTAGATGTTTGCATTTAGCATATGGGACACATCCTCAGTTGATGTACCTCACCTGTAAAAGGTGACAGCTTTGGAGCATTTCTGAACTTAATGTCAAATTTTAAATATCAAGATATTTTTCCTTGCTCAAGATTTTCTTTTATGAAAAGGAAAGCAATTCAGAGCCTCCAAAAAACAAAATGTTTTTAAAAACACAAAAAAGTTAAATGACAGACAATAAATTGTGCATAGAAAGGAAAAAAGGCAGTAATTTTGAAAAATGAAGAATAAAGATTGTTATTACTAAGGAATTAAACTGGCCTTATTTGATAGCCTAACAAGATACTTACTCCTTTCAAGTACATTTTTTATAAAGAAGTAGAAAAACAAGAAAACAAACCAGAAACTATTCAACACCTTCAAGGCAATTATACATTAAAAACAAAACCCCAAAATAAAACAGAGAAACCAAAAAGCAAACAAACCTTCTTAGACTTCAGAACTAATGTGACTCCATCAATAATGTTCTCTCTTTACTATTTTACCCTCTCAGATCATAGGGGGAAGGGAGTCTCAAAAGCCAATTTGACTTATTGAATCACTCCCCTAAACCTGATTTGCAAGTCTTTCTAAATGTCTGCATTAGACTTCTAATAGCACGGGAAATTTGGCTGGAAATCTCATGCTATCAGTGATTTTTGCTATCATCTAATAATAATATTTTTAAAGTAAAAGAATTACATTGCTGGGTATTTATCTTAAAATGGAAAGTTACTTACTCGGAGTCTTGTAACTTGTGTCTGTGGATCAATTAACCTAAAAATTTGTTTTTAAAGACAAACCAGAAAGTAAATTTTACCAAAGTGAAAGAAGATCATTCTGTAAATAAACATCAGTAGAAGTCAGGAAGGAAACTTACTTTAAACAGTCACAAGTGACTAACAAGTGTGATTCTGTCATCCTGAAAACGTTATGGATGGCACGAGCTGCGAGTATTTGACGCATTGTTTCATAAACAACATCTGGGCTTTCATCAGACTTCACTTCCATAGAGCCAAGGAATCTTACAATAAATAACTGATGAAGAATTGAATCTAAGAAAAAAGAAAAGTATTGAAAAAAACAAACTCCATTTTTGGTTTCCCATTCAAAAACAAAGGTTGATTGCAGTCAGGAAAACTTCAAACTCCTCTTAACTTGAAAAGAGATTGCTCCTACTTCAGCAATTAGAGGTGCAGTTACTACACAGAACATCACACACCTTTCCATTTGGTTAATGAATACAAAAGATGCAATGAATCGTTTTTACAGCAGATTTTCAGACAGTAGTTTGATTTAACTTAACAATAACCTTGCAATGTAATTAAGAATTTTAAAACTGGTGTTAAATTAGAAGAGAGAAGCTAGAGATGAAAACAGAACTATAATTGTCAAAATTTATTTTTATTTTGCATTGAAATGAAATTTTTGTTTTACCTTCTGTTTCAGGTTTTGAGCCTCCAGATTCACCAAAAGGATTTGTGCGTCTATTAAAAAATGAAAACATTAAAGCAGGAGTCAGATTTCAGGAACCATTCATGGATAGTGCAGTAGTCTCACGCTGTGTCAAATACCACATGTAATGAGTTCACAAACTTGTAATCTGGAGGAATAATGTATCATGAACCATAAGGAGAAGCAATTTTATCAGGAGTGAGACATAACTTGCTGTATTTGAAGACTCACATTATGGGGAAGATACCAGATATTACTGTCCTATTGCTGCCATAGAAAGTTTCTCTCACTTTTTTTAAATATTTGAATTAAGCCCACACCAAAACCTTGGTAATGTTTGAAAAGGTGTAGTTTTAGGGGATGAAATTTCACAGTACAGCTTCAGGAAGCACAGCCAAAAACCAGGCCCTTTGAGTACTCCATAGGAGCACCCACTTCTCATCACTGTCAAGGTGTTGAATTACTCAAGAGAAGCCCTGCGTTTGTTTCAAATGCAGCTTTCTCAAAACATCACCGGGGTTTTACTCCTAGAGGGTCAAGAGAAATGTGGCTATTTCTGGCTCTCAGAGACAGAATTACTATCAGTTACAGAGAAAAGTGAAAATACTCTAGGCTTCCAAGTCTGCGTTTTTCAAAAACAGTAAAGGAATGAGCACAGGAAATAGGGACACTTTATTTAAAATTTGTAGAGGAAATTACCTGTTCTCTTTGGCTGATTGGTAGCTGAAAAGCTATTGGCAAGGGTTCAATATAGATCAAATTAGGTTTTTTATGGGATTAATGAAAGTACCACCTCGAGAGTTAGTGTTCTAAAAGTAAATTTCAGAACTATGAGGAAAAAAAATGGTTCAGTTACACATACTGACTTCCAGTTTATTTTATCAATTATCAGAAATGTTTTAACTAAGTGATGTCTGCTTTAAAGTAATAACATTTTTCTAAATTGAAGCCAAGATGGCATGGCATTGCTAAAATGTTTAGATAACATGGACTCAGTCAAGAACCATCCCATTAATTGCTGGCCTGTGTAATTACAGTAAAAGCAAATTCTTTCAACTAGCATCTTCTATTGCTCAGAACTTTTCTTATTGTTTAATATTAAACTGGAACAGTAAATGCAAAATCTCACAGATCTTTCAAAAGGCAAAAATAAAATTTAAATATATGTCATCAGTATCAGAAACCAAGAAAAGTACTTCTTTTTTAATAACAGACATATTACCTATCTGTACAAACACTGCAGTTCTTCATTGAAGGTGATGGTTAATCGAAAACACTGAGCTCAACTCTGTAACTTCTGCTATGAAAAATATTATTTTCTAGATTAGAATTATAACTGATGACATCACAGAATATTCTGAGTTGGAAGGGATCCCCAAGGATCATTGAGGCCATCTCTCCAGTGAATAGCCCATAAAGGGACTGAATCCACAGCCTTGGTGCTACTGGCACCCTGCTCTGACCAACTGAGCTAGACCAGACTACTACAGCAATTCAGCTAAGTCTTAAAACTTTCCACTTCTGCAATACAGTTCAAGTCTATTTTAAATGAGTGTATTCTGAAGGATATAGTTAGCCACCTGCTTATCCTGCTATACCAAACAACAACAAAAAGAAAAATGTTGAAAAAAAGGAAAAAAATAGCTGTGTATATATAATTTCAACTTGTATATCTGTGAGATGCAATTCAAAATTCAAATATTTTCCTAGAGGAAGGGGAATATAACATGTTTTTGTGACAAGAGTCACATAAATTAGTTTTCATATCTTTGGTTGTTTTTGTTGTTGTTAAAAGCAGCTGGATCTGCAAATACATTTTCTTAATATCTGAATTCTGTAGATATAGCTCTAGAAATGCAGTGATGATTTACAGGTCTTTGGCTTTTAGTGCATCTCCCACTCAAATGTAATAACAAGTAGGAGAAAATGTTTTTATGTTTTGGATGAACTCTAAGATGATTTTAAGTTGTCTGTTTGTGAAATTACTCTAGAAGCCTAGACCATTTTCACTCACCTTTCAGCTTAAGAGGAGTGTCATCGTATGCCATCATCACCTGGAGTTAGGGCTACCAAATTTCTCTTGAGTTTCCAAGAGGAAATAACCCAAGCTGCTGGGTGAGCAAGCAATAGGAAAGGAAAATACTTTGTGAAACCAAAAGTTTAAAAAAAATCAATAAATAAAAGCATTGGCTATTAAAACAAGAAAAGCTGCTGCAAAACAGAAAACTACACCTTGACTCTAGTGATGTAATTAAGCCTTTTTTACAATTCCATTTAACAGTTCAACAAATTGTTTTGCTTCAATGGCCACTGCAAAATTTGTGACATCAGTCAGAGAAAAGGCAATGTGTGTGCTGGAGCTCCATCTTCAATGTGGTTTTCTTGTTTGGTTGTTTTTTAATTAGTAACATTAATTTAGGGATTTTTTTTCCTTTTCTCTACATTTCCTACCTGCCCGATTGCCCTGATGATTTTGCTTGGCCAGGCAGATCTTCACTGACTGGAGATATTATGTCAAATTGGATGGGAGTGTCAGGGGCAACAAGGGAATCCAAGGAAAGTGCTGACAGAGCTGTTGAGTCAGATCCCAGTGACCCTGTGCTGCTGGTACGAGCTGCAGGAGGACGAGATTGTCTACAACAAAACCAAAAAGGCAGAGTTAGGGTATGTGAGTTCAGGTTGGTTGATAATGAGTTAAACTACAGGGGACACCAATACAATATTCCAGAACTTAGATGCAAAACAAAACAAAAACTAAAAACCTGGGTATAGCAAACAAATCTATCTAGTCAAATTTAAGTTAAAGTTACTACTTCCATTAATAATTGCATTAGATTGTTTTAACATCAATATATAATCACATATTAAGTATAAAACTGAGGTCTGCTTCCAGGAGTTGGACACATGAAGAAAAATCTCATTATGAAATCACACAACAAAACAGATATGATGAAACCAGCCAAAGTGTCCACCAGCTGGCACTGGGATTACTTGTAACAATGGATGCTCAAAGTGCGTCAGCACTGAAAGGTGTGTTCAGGAAATTTTCCTCTGGCCTATCAAAGATTTAGTTCTTATTACAGAAAGCTTTGTAGGTTTGTTAGGCTTTTTTTTTTTCCACCTGGAACTTGATCCAGGATTTTCTTTTTATATGTGCACCTCAAATGTGCTCTGATTGCTTCACTTACACAGCTGGCCTCATGCTCTCGTGCCTCTGCTGAAAGGAAGGAGAAGGAGTCACAGCCTCCAGAGCTGACTGGTTCACACGGGCAGCAATTTCCTGCAGCACAGATGGGAAAAAATAACTGTAAACATTTTTCTCAAAATAAACTTTCAGATTTGATTTATATGCAACTGGGAGATGTTATAAATTCAACCCTTCATGAGAATCTTGCACTCTTAAATTTTTGCCAACACACCTGCAGCATTTTCTTCTAACTTTTCTTCAAAACACACATCCTGATGTTAACTTTCTCAATTTAAATGACCATGTTTGCCTTACAAAACTGCCAATGTTAAAAAAAGGCAGCAACAGAGAAAAGCTCCAATGATAACTCTGGCAAAATAAGCAAATGTAGCCAGGAAAACCGAAAGAAAAATCTCATTTGAGAAATGCAGCCCTCAACCGTGAACTAAAACCCATGAAGACACACTTGATATATAGATATATGCTCTGTTATAAAACAGTTTTTACTGGGCCAGTTCCCCTAACTTAGTAAGCAAAAATCGTTATGTAAGTTTGTATCAATATGAATTTACTCTATAAATATAAATGCTAACATATTACTGATAACTATAAATTTTAGTAAAGTTACCTCAGGGTTTTCACTTAGATATATCTGCTTAGATATGTTGTTTATGGTGCATATCCACTGAAAAAGAGGAAGAAAAAAGAAATTAATTTGCCATGTTTTCTAAACAAACTTGATTGAATGTCTGAGTTGCTACCTTTAGCACTTTTTCTACTTTCTTTGTAAATTCAGGGAGCCAAATATTCTGCACGCCTAGCTTGTTATTAAATTCCTGCCACTTGCATACTGTACCTTGCACTTTTAGATTTTGCTCAGAAATTATTTTAATCATACTAAAACTAAACTAAAGAAAGCTTAACTCACAACTCTAAGGGATTTTTTTAAAACCTCATCAGGATTCTCTGTTCTTTATTCTGTGCTGCAGATGACATTGTTTCCTCATGACATGATGAAAATTCAATTTGGCTTTTGTAGAATTC
>VZTT01051864.1:28155-38426 GCA_013400855.1 Buphagus erythrorhynchus
AACAGGTTGCACTTATGTCACTGCACAAAACATGCAGAACTTGGCTCTTACATACAAGCTGCAAAGGTGCAAAAGAAAGCAAGGGTTCTTGCCTTTGGAATGCTTTCAGATAGTGTGCAAAAGTTAATTTCTACTAGGTCACTGTAGCAGTGCCAGATGCTAGAAAGCTTGACTTGCAAAAAAACCCAAAGCCCATGTTTAATGACATACTTCCAAAAAGACAATTTAAGTCTGTCCACATAACTTTATGATGGTTGTATATCTATTGCACCCATCCTCAAGTAAACCAATCATAAACTTATTAAGCAAAACCAAACCAGAGTGTTTTTTAGCATTCTGGCTCTTCCACAGCCTTGACTGAAAACAATAGTTATGTGGCTTTTGATGATTATCTCATTTCAGAACAGCTGCCATAGGAATGAGTTTAACTGTCTCCATGTTACTTACTGAGAAGGTTCACTTCTGTGTGGATTTGCATGAAAGCTCTAATCAGCTCTTCCATTTCATGGAATCAAGTGCCCAGCCATGAAAATCTAGGCATTACATCAAATCTAGCCATCTGGGTTTTGAGGGAAAATTAACCATTATATTTGTCACCCAGATGTTGCTAAAAGACTCTCTGATGGCAATGGGAGCTTCTCAGGAAGAGATCCTGCAGTGAGTGGGCAATGAGCAGAGCTAACCCATGGCACAGTCAGGGCAGCAGCTGTGGCAGCTCAGAGAAGTGGATGGGTGCGGTCTTTTTCTCCATTTCCTTCCTTGGACTGCAGAAGGAGGCTTGCAATGGGTTTCAGTACATTAACCTTCATGAAGTACTTTTATATCTTCTTTCAGAATCTGAAATTACCTGAGCTTGCATGTATCCTAGCAAGGGTTCTAGCAGAGAAATTTTCTTTTTATACTGGAGAGTATTTAATGCACAGAAATAATGCATCATGGTCTGATGCTGCTTTTTCCTTGAAGTATATACATCTTCTGTAACTTCAGCCTTGATCTGAAGAGACACAGACAATGGGAGGGGAAGAAAAAGAAATGTTTGAGACCTGGCATTGATCACATGCCTTCTAGACAGCTTTATAGCTAGCATGGAAAAACCCACAGTCATGTTCTACCCTCTATCACCAGCTGCTGCATATTTTACTTTGCAATTCTGCTTTCTCTAATTTAAACATGAAATACGTGAAAAACAAATAAAGCACTCTTTCCTACCTGGAAAGTGTGGTTGTTTCTTCACAAAAACAAACTGAATATGATATCACAATATTATTCCTAAAGCATTGTCAGTGTTACAGGACAAGCATGTATTGGAGAAACCTGCTTTTCTGTCTAGACTGCTAAAACATAAACCATCAAATGTCACATGGAATCTGCCATACACTGTCTCCCATCATAAATATATATAAGATGAAAATTATTTCTTCTCTAAAGATCTTTATATTAAGATTTTGTTTTACAAACCTTTTCATTTTCCTTTCTTTTTGACAACCGACTGTATCTGGTAATGGCAGCATCATGGTCTAAGCAATCGAGAGAATTCATGATTATTTTAATAAATTAATGACTTATGAGACAGAGCAGAAAACCTTTTAAATCACAGTGCTACACACACAACTGAATGCAAAGTTTTGTCATATTAACACCTTGAGGAATTGTTCTTCTCTGTTTATAATACCTTCACTGCAACAAATACTTGGGCTGAAGAAAAATTCTAACCAGATGCAAATGTTGCCAAATTGTTACAAAGTTCCTAAACATCAAGTATTTTTCAAAGAAGAACTGTCCATAAAGTAGAGAAACTTTACATTATGAAAACCTGCATCTAATCTTTTTTGCTTCTAAAGGAATTAAACAATTTTCACTGAAAGAAGTAGAATCTTATTTAAATAATAAGTTCTCTACATGGATATATTAGAGGCAGCTAAAAAAATAACTTCTGAAAATAGAGAACTATTAAATTAATTTTAGGAAGGTAAATTTTTTATTTATGCAGTCCTGACTTTAAGAAGCAAGCTAGCACCTTACACTTTTTGAAACTTCGGTGGCATAATCATACATTATTTAATAATCATATATACACTTAAGGTGCTGCAAAAAAACCCTTTCAATTTGCCTTAACGCTTCAGTACACAAAGCAGGGATTTACAAGTGAACCAAGGAAAGTTGAGTGCCTAAGTATCACTCAGAATAATTACACCTTAATTAGTTACTTTAAGCCTACAGGCTTAACTCCACTAGTTAAATACAAATAATAATCTACAATAATACTGTTGTCTTGTAATATTGATAAGATTAAGTACTTTACACTTACCATTGCTTGCAATTTGGAAAACTTCTTTTAAAGTTAATATCTCTAAAAAAACAACACATCACAATTTAAATAAGTTATTATTAATGTAACAGTCATGTATTACAGTTTCTCATGTAATGCTTCACTACTGGGCAATTGAAGGTAACAGCTTGTACCATACTGAGCTACCAGCACAGGCACTACTTGGCCAGGCAAGTCTGTGCCTACCTGGGACCTGAGCATCTTTTCTGTGCTTACCAAAAAAAAAATACAGTACTTTAATACTGCAAGGAGGAATTCCTTTTCAGAAGTCTTTGAAAGTCATCATCAATACAAATGTGTCACCTGTAGTTCCAATTTGGTTCTGGTTTGAGCTGGGCAAATGGAAGCATGGGAGATGGGAAATACCAAAGATCAGAACACACTGGGACTCCTAGCTCCAATCAGCAGAGTTCCAGCTGGTTATTGTCCCACTATGTCAGGAACTGGAACCAGCACAATACCTTACACCTGTTCTGATCTTCCTTGTGGTTTGTGCCATATTACAATACAAACCAACTTTATGGTAAAGCAAATACAAGAAGATTGTCCAGGAAATGCCTATGAAGTGCTTATGAAGAATAATCTTTTCAATCCATAATTTTGCTGTGAACTATTGCCAAAGAAGTATTTTCCAAGATTCATGAAGAGTTAGAAGACTTACGAAAGACTTGTAATTTTTATTTCAATTTAGACTACAGATATTCATATCTTAGGTATACCCATTCTAAAATGTTCACAATAGGGATATTTAAGTTACTTGGGGTTTAACTCTTATCTTATAATTTCTACTTGGAAGCCCATTTGCCACAGCAGTCTGTTCACTCCTGTATCTTGAGTAAAATCTATCATCATCACACACATTAGATGTTATTTTTAACCAGGCACAAGATACAATTACTACAAAAATAAGAAGCTGGAAACACCTTATGTCTGCACATAAGAAGTCACCTATACTACCAGCAGGGTTGAATAACCACATTACTAAATCTTAATATAGTAAGTACTACAACTTTTAGCACTTTGCCTTTTGAGTTTAGTCCAGCAATTATATTGATGTTATAATCTGATATACAAATCTTTCCTGAAAATGCGAATTATCTGAAAATTATTCTTTCCTAACGTTTTCGAGTAGCTGCTAATTGTTCATCTTGAACAGAAGATAAGTGCTTCCCTATAGAAGTAATATTTTGTTGAAACAATAATAATGTTAAGTTCAACTGTAATACTCTCATTAATAGAAATAACTTACTTTTCATTTTAAATGGGGAGAGGCATACTTTTGAGAGCTGAAAAATAAGTGGTGTATTCTATTTAGTGAAACAAGAGCTATGAAGATTAAATGCTATGTTTTTATAGTTGCTGCTGTTGATAAAAAACAGTATTGGGTTAAGTCCTCTACCTTTTAGATCCCTTTCTTTAAACTGGGTAATAGGAAACATCATTGCATCTGCAAGCTGAGTTGAAAGTACTGCATGGCAAGAGCTGAGCTGAAAAAGACAAAAGAAGAAAATCTTAGGAAAGTAGTGCTGAGACCAAATCACAATAGGTGGACATCAATGTCACTCAAAGATGACATGAACAACTCAAACACATTTTTGCATGTTCCTTTTTTTGCAGCTACTTCTTTCTAGGTTCCAGATCTTACCATCTACAGAAAACCTTTCTACAGAAAACCTTTTGAGTTTAGTTTTTGTCTGAACTTTTCCAAGTTACTGGATCATGTCCATGGCCTCACTCATCCTGACTAGTCAGTTTATTTCTCCAGTTTCTCTCCAGCTACATCACAGCCCATCTTTCACAGCTCAACAGAGGTAGAACAAAACGTGATCCTCCTCCTAAAATGCTGTTTAAGTGAGGAGAGAGATCACAGCAAAAATCTTGATTCAGCTCTTAATGGTGCTCAGTTGTGTGTCCTATGAGGCAATGTCTCAGCACCCTCAGCAGGAGGGTCCTCAGTCAGGTACCTGAAATCAGGAAATACAGATACCCTCATGTACATAGTTGCTACCTGCCACTGTATAATGGTTTTGGCTCTATCTCTAGTAGTTAAACTTCATTTTTTCTCAGCAATGTATCCTCATTATGCTGAATTCGTTCTTTATCTTAAGGTTACATAACTTCAAATAGATGCTGCAATATACAATTAATTGTTACCTTGTTGACAAATGAATGCCATTTCTGTACTTCCTGGCTTAAAAAAGGAGTAATTAGGCAGTTAAAGTCTGTACCTGACAGTATTAGCAAAGCACAAACAAGTACTTACCTCATCAATCACTTTTGCAAATTGCTGCAGAGTGGAAGTCATGACTTCATCATCTCCCCCGAGCGGAAAACGCTGAAAAGGCAGAGAGAGTTATATTGTTTGCAGTGTTTTCTGCCATTCACAAAACTGGATTAACCATCTCTGTGAGTATATCAGGTATTTCATTATTTTAAAATATTACAGTTCACCTCATTAGGTGGAAAAGGAGGATAGGGAGCAGCAGCCTTTTAAAAGAAGCAAATTTTTGTATTTAACATTTTTAACCTCAGAAAAGGGGATCCAGCAGCAAAGCTACAGAGAATCCCTCATAGTACAGGTTACAAGGGAAGAAAGTTATGGATTCCACAGTCTGTGCTTTCAGAGATGTAATTATGCTCATAGAGTAAATTATGGTTTTGATTTGGAGATTACAATGCAATCTGTTCTCTTTGTGACTATTGATATTTAAGCACTTATGGGTAAACAGGTTTATAAAGTAAAACAGAACTACCCTAGCAATTCTCAAAAAAACTAATCCAAAAGTAAAATATTTCAGAAGCTATTCATATTCTTCATGGTAAGAGGAACTTTATTCTGGTTTAGCTGGAAGAACTACAGTAAAGACAGTAGATTCTTCTGGCAACAATTTGAACCACCAACCACAGCAGTTAATTTTATCTGGACCAAACTGAAATACATTCTACACTGTGCTCTTGAAGATAAAAGACTACAAAAATACACAGTCCTGACCACACACAGACAACATGATTTATGCAGTACCTGTTTCTCATATTCCTTCAGAAGCTTTGAAGTCAGGTGAGTTGCTGCACTTAATTCATTCTGATAAAAAAAGGAAACATGAAAATCAATAACAAGTCTAACATTTAAAGTATATATAAATTAAAAATACAGCCATAGACTCAAAATTTTAGAAAAACATACAAAATAGATTCTGTTTCCAGCATAAAAGTGGAGCTATTTCTGGATGAGTGAAACATGAATATATTGTGGGTAAGAAAATAACCTCCCACTTGATACATACTATTAAACACAGGGAGATCATTTTAGTATGTACAACGTTTTAGAAACACTTGAGAAATTAGAGTTACTTGGAAAACAGAGAATATCATTTCACTTGTCATAAGAAATTCTGTTGCAAAAAGAATCACAAGGATTTAGTCTTTACCACTCCCTAACATACAGAAAAACAATAATTAATTCTTACTTTATTTCACTTCTATGTTTAAAGCATATGGAAGTTAAAGAAAAGCATATTGCTCATCATAATGTCAAAAAAAGCAAGAAACATGAAATATGGTTCCAAAGCTTTATAATGCATTCAAGAATTTCATTAACACTACCTGAGCATCATATATTCTGTGCATGGCTTGAAACAACTGATTGATGTAATTGGATATTGCTGCAGCATCTTCTTCAAATACTCCCAGCAAAGAGCGGGTCTGTAACAATCAAACAGCCAAAATATGAACATGACAAGTCAAGAGAAGAATTTAAATATAATGGAATTTCAGACTTAAATAGCATTATTTCAGGTTTCATTACTGAAAATTTTATAAACCTTCCCATACTCCTCCTACTGTCAGCCTCTCTCCAGGTTAATACGTTTTCAGAAAGGAAAGGGCCAAGGGAGATGGACAACTGTTAAATGTTGAAACTGTGGGCAGCTACTGGGCTCACTATGCTACATCCCTAAGGAGAAGGGTAAAGATTACTGGTATTAGACAGCCTCCCAGGTATACACATTTCCTCTGCAGTGAGATCCAAATAAAGGCTGTGGCTGTCCCATACTGTCCAACCTGAACTCAGACAGTTGCTGGTTGTGCTTGGACCTATAATTTACCAGTGGAATAACCATCAATTCTGTGATCAAAAGGTTGAGGAACTAAACCAAAACAAAACAAACAATACAACCTGCATCTGATTGTCCTCAACATATATGTTTCTCACCACTGAAAGGGAGTGAAAGGATCTGTCCTGTCCTTACCCCAGCTTGTCACCCACAAGCCTGATGACTCCTATGTCCCACTGCACTGCCTGCATCACTGATGGTGCTTAACAAACATCCACCTCAAAAATCCATCTCTTTTATGACTGGCCACCTATTAGACTAAAACACTGGTCTCCATCTGTAACCCCAACTATCCAGCCAGTTTTTCCACTCAGGTCACAGTACATACCTCTCCCTTTTGGCCAGAAGAATGCTGCCAGACCATGTCAGAGTGCTTGCATAATTCAGGATGACTGACATCCCCTGCTCTCCCTTCTGCCCAAATGACTGACTCGATAAGAAGGCAATCAGGTTGCTCAGGTGTAATTTGCCTGTAAGCTTAAATGAGATGCTGACTGCATATTCTTGCATCCTTTTTGAACTTGGAAGCAAGGTTATTCCTCACCATGAGGATTTTGAATGGCTTCCTTTCACCAAGACAAAAATCCCAAAGGGGGAAAAGCAGAGGACATACCAGTAACTCTGCACAGGCTACACTGGCTTTTCTAAAACATGGGTTGAGATGCTTGGCTGGAGAAGCAGGAGCAACGCTTGCAAGAGCCACAAAAAGAATGTGCTTTGGTTTTAGATTTACAACTAAAATTAATGTCCAGATAGAAAATTGAAAGAATCATAAGCACATAATTGTTTTTTTCCCAAAACTATGATTGTTAAACACTTTAAATTGGAAATTCTATTTTTCAGTCTTCCCTAGGCTGTCTTGGAATTACTGAAGTCTTCAGTCCATCTCCCCTTGAAGCATGAAGGTATTTTTCAGCTATTTCTGATTTTTTGCTTTTAATGATAATCAAAGAGTACATATTAAACCCATACAAATTATATTATTTAACAATTCTTTTGATGTAAAATTCTTTTATCTAAGTTGCATTAGATGCCTGGCTGTATCACAACTACTGTCATGCTATATAATGTCTAAAAAATATTTAAATATTAAAAAATATAATCAAACAGCATAATTAACACAATAAATAGCTTTAATGCTGGTTCTAGTTTATAAAACAAGTGGAAAGAGGTGGAGGAGAACTCAAATCTTTGCCAGGTGTGGCAACATGTGTCATCATAACAGCCTTGACTCTCCCATTAAAGCAGACATACACGAAAGAATGCAAAAGAAAAAATTACATGGTACTATAACCATTGAATTATATACTCATGACCTTTAAACTTTAACATAAATAAACCTGAGCTTGTAATTTTAAAGGAGTACTACATAAGGTTTCTGGATTATACTTACTCTTTAAAACGGAACATTGAAAAAAAAAGTCTATGTTTTATTTTAAAAATGTCAGTTATTGATGTTCAGCTGTCAACATAATATCATATTATACTGATGAAAAGAAATTAACCTGAAACTGTAAACAAGTTATGGCAGACTTCTGCTCAGCAGAAAATTAGAGGAATTGCCTACTTATGCTTCTAGTAAAACTCTTCATCATTTTGCACGTTCTTTAGGATTCTTTCTACCCATGTATGTGAGCAAGCAAACAGGAAAGGACCAGGGAGAGGCTGCACAAAGAAATCTCCTCGTGTTACACCTTCTATGCCATCAGATGGAGGGCACGGCAAGTGACAGAGACAGAGCCTTGGCTTTTTTGTGCAATGCTTTGGGAATGCAAATCAGTGTGAGTAGAAACTCTCTAAATACATATTGAGTATGTGTGTAATATCTGTCCTAAGTTAATACGTAAATTGCTCTGTTTTGCATAGCAAAAGACCAGGTAAACTTGGAGTTTGGTTTAGGCCTGACAAGCACAGTGGTTAGATTTTTATCCTGTGACAACAGGAAATGAACGGGTTTGGACATTTTTGAAAAGCCTTTCCTTCCCCCAGACACAGAATAAGTTTGATATGACGCTTCCATATCTGCAGTCAGTGTGTAAAACACAAACTCCAGACCTTAGTGCAGCACTAAACAACAACCCAGGCTGATAAAACTTTCAATATTCCAGCACGAATGTATCAAAGTCATGGCAATTCCTCCAGAGAGAGTCCTGCTTTTTCAAGCAACATTTGTTGCCATTTCCACTGCACCGATTTCAAAGTAACAGAAATTCACTAATGTAACAAATGGACTAACCTAACAGAAAACCACTGAGTCCTTGATACAGGACCTGGCTTCCACAGTTCACCTGAAATATTAAATTGACTGAGAGATGTAAATTTTCTACCTAAAACAGAAGACAATATTGGCAAATCCAATTACTTTAACATCTCAAACACATGGGGCTGAATTAGGCTTTGCTTGTCTGTATCACAAATAACCTCACATGGAAGATTCTAGAATTAAAGTTACATTCCAATAAGTAACATTTTTTCATGTGTTTCCCAAATGTCCTCAATGATCCTAAGTTCATGTTACATTTGACATTTCCTATAAATATGAATAGTTCTGACTGCCTTATACTAAGAACATACCTTTGAGAAATAATTTTAAAATCAGTATTATTATAACACTTTTAAAATACTTTCCTCTTTATGAGATGACAGCAGGTTTGGCCCCAGAACTCACATTAGAGGCCAGATCTCATCTCTCATCCAGCATTTGAGCTATTTGGGGCACTGTCCTTCAGAAAGCAATGATTATTTTTCTGCATATCCTCTTGCCTTTCTTAAGTAGTCCTTCCACTTGATATAAAATTGTTAAAACAACTGCCATTTTAAAGACTAAATTCGCCTTTTTAACAAGTGAAAGTTTCTTTTCCTACGACCAAGGAATTAAAACTACCAATGCACATGCTATTTCAATGTAGGACATCCTGCTCACTACGTAAACCAAGCATGAGAGCAAGGATCTTAATTCAAAAGGCTGCCATAAAAGAAAATAAATTGCAAACTTTTTATCTGCATCTAAGAAGCACAGTACAAGGACTTGGTGTTGCTACTGCCAGCAAGAGAAACCAGAGCGATTGAATAAAGCATTTCCTACTTCAGAAAGAAACTCCAGTGCACCACAGAGCATCGCTGACACAGATCAGGCAGCAGCGATGCAAGAGAAGAACCGGAGCAAGGAGAGGCCTCCGGGCACCATGTGCTTCCCACCTACTCTCCGCACTAACCTCACCCAGCACCTGCTTTTCATGCGGGTCTATTAAATTTTAATGCACCTTTATGAAAAACAAAGAGGAAAAATCGTTTTGAGAGGGCAACACGGGTTTTGTCGTCACGAGGTGTCCAAAATCGAGCCCGGGTGCGAAGGCGGGGGCGGGGACCAGGGAGCGGTGCCGGCGCTGCCCTGATGGAGCTGCCGCAGCACCCGCAGCACCCGGGCCGGAGCCGGCCCCGCTCCCGGCCCGCAGCACCCCCGGCAGCGGCGCCGCGGAGCTCCGGGAGAGAGCTCGCAGGGCACGGCCAGGGCGGAAAGCCCGAGTCCAGACTGTCGGAGCCCCGCGGGGCCATGCAGGCAGCGTCCCCATGCAGGCTCGTTGAGTCCAATTTACAGCCACTGCCGCGGCTCTCCCGGGGCCGGGAGCGACAGGGAAGCAGCGCTGGGCCCGCCGAGCAGAGGCTGGGCCTGATGGCGGCCCCCGCCGGGCTTGTCTCACCTGCGGGCTGTCCTCCAGCGTCTCCTCGATGGGCAGTTTGTCGATGCCGGGCATGGCGGCGGCCGCGCTGAGCCCCCGCGGCTCCGCTCCCCCCGCGCCGGCCCCTCCGGACCCGACCTGCACCGACCC
>VZTT01051864.1:38467-71219 GCA_013400855.1 Buphagus erythrorhynchus
AGGCGCGGGGGCTGAGGGCGGGGTGTCTCGCGCGGTCCCTGAGGGCGGAGGCTCCGGCGCGGTCCCGGGAGCGGCTCCGTGTGGGGAGCGGAGCGGAGACAGCCGGGGGCGCGTCCCTGCTGAGGTGACTGCCCGGCAGTGCAAGTCATGGGTGTCAAGCAAAGTGTCCTTCCAGCCCTGTCTGCCTGTACTCCGGGGGTTGCTGTCGTCTCCTCGCAGACAATTACCTTGTGGGCCTCTCCACAGCGGGGGAGGCCTGTTGGGTCCCTGCCGTTATGGAGCACCTTTGGCACTCTTGCCACGTTATCGGGAGCATCCCTTTAGGCAAGTCTCTTACCCCTGCCATGTGGAGTCCTGTCATTTCTACTGTGCTTGAAGTGAGAGGGAAAGAGGCCTTAAGCTGAGACAGAATAGATTCTGGTTAGCTCTTAGAAAATAGTATCTCTGCTCTCTTAGACTGAGTAAGTGTGGTGCTATATGTTGGCAGCAAATCTGGAATGCTTAAGACTACTGTGAGGGCTCACTGGAATCAAAACAGATCATTGGTTGGACTTGTGAACTGGTTCAGCTCTGAAATGACTTAGAATTGTAGAATCTCAAAGGTTAGAAAAGACCTCTAAGATCGTTGAGTCCAACCATTAATCCAGCAGCTCTTGTTGTGTTCACCACTAAACCATGTGCCCAAGTGCTACATCCTCCATCTTCTAACACTTCCAAGGATGGTGATTGCCAGTGCCTGACCACCCTGCCCATAAAGAAACTTTTCCCAATATCCAATCTAAGCCTTTCCTGGCACTACTTGAGGCTGTTTCCTCTGGTCCTGTCACTCATTACCTGGGAGAAGATACTGAACCCCACCTGGCCACAACCTCCTTTCAGGTAGTTTCAGAGAGCAAGACGGTACAAGACTGGGGAAAAACAAAAACCAAAACCAAAAAACAAACAAACAAAAACAAAACAAACAAACAAAAAACAAACAAACAAAAAAACGAAAAAACCAAACCAAACCAAACAAACAAAACAAAAACAAAACAAAACAAAACAAAAAAAAAAAAACAAAAAACAAACAAANAAAAAAACCAAAAACAAACAAAGAAAAAAAAAACAGGCTGTTCTCTTGTTGGTTTTGCCTTTTTGGGACCAGGTGAACTTAGTCTAAGACCAGATTAGAAAGTACATGAAGTCATTCAGCAGGGCAAATGATTAATGATTGTGAAGTCTTGCTATGGAGACCATTCTTTATGTTATATTGGGTTATGATTTACCTTTAAAAGCAGATAAAGGACTGGGCTGGTGTGTTAAATTGCAAACAATTAAAGATTTTTGAGGTGGCTTTTTTTGTTTGTTGGTTTGGGTTTTTTGCTAGGTGGTGGGGTTTTTTTTGTTTTCGTTCTTTTGCTGTTGTGTTCCTTTGTTTTTCCCTGTAGGGGAGTGGTTAAGAAATTTCCAAGTTAATACTGTTCAGTCAATTAATTTACCAGCTCAGCTGGTGACTCACCTGACTGAAGCAAGTCACAGCACCTCTCCCTTCCCCTGGCAATAAGGGTAATAATTCAGGGTTATCTTACAAGGTGTTTTAAAGACTTAAGTCTTGTATCTGTAACCATGTGTCAGGACATTAACATTGATTCATGACCTATAAATATCTGTGCTTTCTGGTTTTGAGACCAGTTAACTTGTGACCAGGCTTTACAGCAGTCTCCTGTAAGAAATTACTCTGTTTTGTACTGTAAGATCATTTTCCCAGTGGAATTCAGGAATGTAGTAACTTTAAGTGGATTTGATTTAGTTAGTTTTGTGTGTGTACAGCTGTAAGTGGCATCCAAATTTTTACTTGAACTACAAATTTGACTGCAACAGACGTGACAGTAATGAATTGAAGAGTCCCTCTGCATCCTCTAAGTGTGGTTTTAGTGTTACACTGTTTTCAGCATTGTAGACCTATTGTTAATGTGTGAGGGGTTTTGTTGTTGTTGTTATTGTTGTTTCGGCTTTTTGATTTGTGGGGTTTGGTTATTTGTTTGGTTTGGGTTTTTTTGAGGGGTGTTGTTTTTTGTTTGTTTTGGTTTGGTTTTGTTATTGTTTTTTCTGCAAAATATCTACTAAGAGGCCTTAAAAATGTGGGGAACTAACACTTGGCACTTTGTCAACAGGGAGAAGAGCAGCGAACAGATCTTTAGAGGATTCCAGATGTGTGCCCTTATGGAGTGAACATTTTGCCTCTGCTGGAGGGTAAAAGAAGCTGTGTGGGTAAGGTAAGCTTTATTTGCAGTGTTTCCCACTTTTTAACACACTGTTTCTCATATTTTTACTAGTGGCAGCCTTGGATTAACTTTGAATTTACCTGCATTCACTCAGTTTGCCTGTGTCAGAATAGCTTCTACTTCAACCAAGAAATAGCTAACTGCTTTTGTTTTGTGAAAATTTGTGTTACCATTTTGAGGTATTCTTGCTTTAAAAAAAAATGACAATTTTGAACTTGGCTTTGAATATAACATTTGTTATTCGTGTTAAAAACACATTTGAAAGAGAGCTTTATGCAACATTACTTCTGAGGTGGTGGGTAAAGAGATTGTGGGAATAGTGAGGTGAAAGACAAATTTTTGGAGTGTGATAAGTAATCAAGAAAGGTAATATATACAATTTATAGCTTTTTTAAAAGCTGAAAATATTACCCAGGCTCTAATGAAAGTTGACCGAGCAGTGGGTGTGGAGAGCAAAAGGCAGCAAGAGCAAGAACTGGGGCTTCCAAAGCTCCCAAGAGCTCTCGGTGTGGTCTCCTCAGCTGATGTAAACAGCCCATGAAGGCTTCTCATCTCTGAAGAACGAGAGCTTCATCTACTAAAGCAATGAACTCCACTGTCCCTGGGCAAAAACAGTGGTGCAAAGTCTGAAAGGGAGATTAGTTTGCTGCCTCATCAAGTACGTGATGCTGTAAGAGGATTGGATTTGCATATCCAAGGAGCAGTGAGTTTCCCTATTATCGATTACGGATTCCCAACTTAATGTTTGCTTTGTTGCTCTAATTGCCCCTACTAAGGTATTTAGTTAAAAGTCTACAGATAATTTCAAATGGGTTGCAAGGTAGTGGTCAATGTGTGGACCAAAACAATGAAATACAGTTTTCAAGAGAAGGCTTAAGGTCTATAAATGGTGACTGGAGCTCATCTTGCAAGTGAACATTGCAGGTGGATGCATGCTGCTTCAAGATCCGTTGGTATGTGTGAGAAGTGTCCTTGGTAAGGTCACTTCTGGAATTGTCACTCTTTGAATAGTTTGGTTTGACAACAATCTTACTGCACAACACAAAGTCAAGCCAGTAAGAGGGGGAACTTTTCCTCCTGAAATAAAAATATTGTTTTCATTTTTGCCTGTTATTTTTGGAAAAATCTTAATTTTATAGTGTCTCTGCAGAAATTCCTCCTTTTCTTGTCCTGAACCAAAAGCTGGTTTTGAGCATGTGATGTGAACTGCTGTGTGGCTGACAGATGAGCTTGAATATAAAAATGTTATAGTTGGTTTTTTCTTTATAAGGGATGAAATCAGAATTCTGTCAGACTTCGAGCCCCATTACAAAGCCTTTATCTCCTTTCTTCCCATAAGTCATATTTTTTTTGTGAATTTAAGTGTTGGCTCTGTAGGATTTAATTATACTTCTGTTTGCTATATACCTACAAGGAGGGAGAGACATCTGTGAGAAAAAGGATGCTTTTAAACGTGTAAATTTGAGTGTACTGCTTCTATTACTTGAAGTTTTGCTTTTCTGTAGTGAAGAATTATCAGGAAATTTCACATCTGGTATGTTTCAAAAAGGCTGCAACAAAGTTATTTTAATAAGAGAAATGAATGCATGAATTATTTAAAATAGTTGGTGCAACTGTTCCTATTAACTAATCCAAGCACTTGGAAGGCAATTACACTGAGCTTTGACAACACTGCCAACCCACTGCACAGTGCCTTATGCCAAAAGCTATTGTTGTTTTATTGACCACGTTCACCATTACATATGCATATGAAAAAACAGAGGCATTTTCATCGGGATTACCCTAATAGCATTAAGAGATTATTTTTTAAATTTCCTTGGAAGGAAATTCACTTAAATGAGATTACTTATTACTTGACTGGCTTCCTATCATGCTTCTATGTTTAGGTAAGTGGAGTCCATTAGAGTATAAAGTTTTTTAAAAAAACTGATTTTATACATTAATGATTTCAAATAAAAGAGAAGTACTATATTTGTGCACAGCTTCTTTTGAGAAAGTTAAGTCGATGCTCTGGTTAGGAGAGATAACACTTTTTGTCCCCCTTGGTGGCCCCCCTAGTGTTACCATTAGTTGCTAATTACTTGCAAACAAATAAACAATTAACTCCTCGTGCCTCTTGGTGGGAGAGTTTTCATTGACATGCTAAAACTTTCTAATAAAAGATTTTAATGAATGACGTTGCAAATCCAACCCCCTTGTCAACATAGCTATAAGGAGGGTTTGTGGAGAAATGCAAGTACAGTGCCCCTGCTATGCTGGCTGAGGGCGAAGGCATGGCTGGTCCCTCGCTGTGTGCTGCCCCCACAGCGGCCTCTCCGGATCTGCACAAGGTGCCCGGCTTTGGAGAGAGTAAAACCACACAGTGCTCCTTTTCAATTGAGAGTATATTGGGACTGGAGCAGAAAAAAGATGGCATTCCAGCTGGGAAACCTCACAGACCCTGGATGGATGCATGCACCAGCTTGGGTAAGTCAGTCTGTTTTGTCACCTCTTAAGCTTTTACCCTTTAAAAATACTGGCATGTTTATACAGCAAACCAGTAAATTGAAGCTCGCCTTTTCTTGCTCTTTCTAGTTTTAGGTGATGACAGTAATCCCCATCTGCAAATCCCTGTTGTTTGCTATGAAAATCCATTATTTCATGCTAGAAGTGATCCAGTGCAAGAGGAAAAAGTTTTGAAGTGTGAAAAATATTTTTCAGTCACTGAAAGGCTGTCTTTCAAACGAGAATTGAGCTGGTACAGGGGTAGAAGACCAAGAACTGCATTCACTAGAAACCAGGTAGGGCTTTCCTTAGCATTTAACAAATAAGTAACAATGTAGTTTAGTAAAATGTTGGAAGAAACCTCTTAACAGCTGACAAGTTCAGCGTGATGCACCTCTGCAGAGAGAAATGTCATCAGGAGCTAATGTAAATTAACAGGAATGTTGCTAATTTCAGCAGATCTGTGTTTATGCATGAAATCAGAATTGTGCAAACACTTATCAGAAGTCTGTTGAACAAACTAACCTGCTATTTTATTTATTTTATGTATTACTGCTATGAACATAGTGTTAATTATTCAACAAGTTTATTTTAATCTCCTCAGATTGAAGTCTTGGAAAATGTTTTTAAAATGAACTCCTACCCTGGCATTGATATTAGAGAAGAGTTAGCTCGCAAATTAGATTTAGATGAAGACAGGATCCAGGTAATTAAAATTTTATTTGAACTTTTCTTTAATTCCAGCTATATATACTCTCTGGTTATATACATAGGTAGTTTGACAGCAGTAATGAGAATGTTAATACTCTCAAATCAATGTATATACATGCAACATGCCTTCAATGATTTGTGAAATGGAAACCATTGAATAACTTCTGAAATCTAAAGCCTTCCATAGCATTGATGAGGTATTCATCACTATAATATTTCCACAATATCTCCTCTGCTAATCTCTAGTTATTATGTACAGAACTTGATCATTTCCTTAAAATAATTTTTGTATTTTGTCACTATATTTGAAAAATAAATTTGAAATAGGTATGGACGTAATTTCTGTGACTGCCTGAATATTTTGTGAGACTGCCAGCAGTGCATAGACGTGTTAAACCAGTGTTTGAACCTATGTCTTTATCTGGCCAAAAGCAAAATATATTCAGGGATGTTAATTTCTGATTTCCAGGTAGTTCGATGTGATAAGAAGCATACTGTAAACATGACAATTTAGGCTTCACTTCTTTGTTTATCAGGCTTTTGTTGCGAGTATTATATTGGGCTTGATGGGAAACTTGATGCTGCAAATAGTTAAGCAGCTGAAGAAATAGCACCATAAGACATGTGTGAATTCCAGATGTTCAGGTTCTTCCAGGATCTGATTCTGTCCCTGAATTTATTACCAGTTTTTATATTAATTACAGTGAAGCTAATCTCGCTTTCCAGGTAACCTGGGGATATAATTTTCTTTGTCTGTGGTGTTAAAATTACAGGTAGCAGGTAGCTACATGCTGTTATCTCCAGATTTTAAATTTATATTGAACTTGCAAATCATCACACAAGATATTGTCATGCTGTGTTAATACTTTTAAGTTTCAAATATTATTCTGTTTCCACTGCTGTATTTCTGAAAAGCATTCCTTCTCTTTCCATTTTAGATCTGGTTCCAGAACCGTCGTGCAAAGCTGAAAAGATCCCACAGAGAATCTCAGTTTCTAATGGTGAAAAATACTTTCACCTCCAGCCTGCTAGAGTAGAAGGAAGGATGGCTTACTGTTACAGTACTAGTGCAGAAAATGAAGAATTATTCATAACCTGTATTAAGTAATGATATAGTAATTATAATTTTATGCCCAGATTTGAAAGTTTATTATAATTTTCATTCAAATAAACTGTAAATACTTGAAGTATTATTATAATCTACTTTTTGTGGAAGAAGTGAACTTTTCCTATATATTTGAGTAAGTATTTTCAGAGATTTTGAGATATTTTTGCAGTTTAAAACAAAACAAACCCTAGGTTGCACAAGAATTTCAGCTACAATGAATTACTGCAGATGACTTGACAAAGCTTTATGGTTTTAGAAGAAGTCTGTTTCAAGTCTGAAATAAACCATATGCAAGATAGATTTTGCTACTGGAAACAGTTTGTCACATTGGAGTTTAAATAGCTTATTTATAAAGAATATGATAGTTTTCATAAAGAACATAATTTTTAGAAAAAGGTATCTCCAATGAAAGGACTAATACTCAACTGACTTCAGTTTTAACAATTGCTTAGTTAAAAGAAGCCGACAAAGATAATAATTTTATTTAATTTTAATTAATTTAGGTTATTTGCCTATTTAATTCTTTAACTTGGTTATCTCCTCTCTCGTCAGTATAAGTGTTCCAGTTATGGAAGTTGCCCTATTATCTTTTTATGACAGAATGTAGCATTTCATGGGATCAGATCAGTGGGGACCAGACCAAATATCCAGATCATTGCCATTAATTTTAGGGTGTTGAATTCATTTTTATCAAACAGTACATGAAAGTTAATTATCCTCATGTTTGGTATTGGGCCTGAAGTCGAGGAGAGCCATATAGCAAAAAACCCACCCAAGTCTTCATGGCCACAATGTAGGGAAACATTGGAAGTACAGGTTTATACAATGCTCTTTGTTCAGCAGAGCTCTAAGCATTTGCCTCAGGTGCTGGTGACCTTCAGTGAGGCTCCAGCCTGTGTTTCTTGTTAGGCATAAATCCTACATTATCTCGTGAACAGACACAGTATTGCTCTTCCCTTCTTCATGCTTGTATCCATATCTGTTGTCCAATAGGATGAAAGGTAAGTTGAGAAAATAGGGTGATAGAAAAAAAAACATTTTATGTAGTCTCATACTAGGAAAAGCTAAAGGGAGAGATGATCTGGCAGTCCTTACTTAGTATTTTGAATTATAGTTTGAACTATGAGAGTTTAAATAAAAAGCCTTTCTATATTTTCTGAAAAATATCACTGAACAACTGCATTACTTTAGAACTGGATGACAGATATTGACACTTCCATGTTTTTAACTTCATTGGCTCATTGCCTTCACTTTTATGCAGAATCCTTAAAATCTTGAATTGTTTGGCTTTGCTCCTGGAAATCTTATTTTAATAAGGAAATAATAAACTTTTATCTGCTATTGAAACATTATTTTTCTGTGCTTTATTTGATTAAGGAAATAACATTCCTAACTGAATTCTCTTGTATCCTGCATTCCAAAATACTTAGGAGAACCACAAATGAAGCAATTTAAATGGAGCCAGATTCATTGGGAATAGTTTTTAGAGAAATTGAAATCTCAATTCAGATGCCTGCCTGATCCGGTAAAGGCAAAGACAATATTGGGAATGCATTCTTTTATTTTGTTTTTCTTCACACCTCAAAACATATATTGCTCATAGTTCAACCTTATTGCAGGTAATCTGAAACTATTGTCTACTTTGCTTCTGGAAACAAAGTTTCTAGCAGCAACAGATTAGACTAATCTGTACAGATTGATTGCTTAAGAACCTTACTCTATTATCTGGCAAATACCTAAATACACCTAATGTCTGCTAGAATGGAACTTGTCTCAAGTGACGGAAGTCTGACAGAGCAATTTAAGAGAAGCAGTAGAATAGTAGCAGAATAATAATAGCACCAGTCCTGGTATCCTGCTCTCCATTAGCAAATGTTACCAGCAGGATCTTTAGTGTGAGGTACTAGGAGTGTCCCACACAATGCTAAGGGGAAAAGAATTTAAAAGCAGAGTTGCATTATTTGCTTCATTTGGCAGCTTTTTCTTCCCAGAGTAAAGGAATCAGCAAGTCAAAAAAGTGCCTCTCACTTTACATTTACACCTCCTTTGACCAGCATGGGTTTAAATTGTGCCCATCACTTTCTCAAATACAGCTGGATTTTTTTCCACCTTGAAAAGTATTAGTCTGGACTTCACAGGGTCTTTGTCCTGTCGTTGATGGCTCCCTTGGCAATGTATGTGACAGTTCTGTTCCTGTGCAAGCACTGCCAGGCCAGGAGCAGCAGTGAGGGAGGCTGTCGGCAGAGGCCACCCTGCATGCTGGAATCCAGCCCGGCTCCAGTTTTGCATGCTTTGCCTTGCAGTGTTTCTGTTTGTGTCTCTACCCTTCAGAACATAGAAAAATCTCAGTATCTTTTGTTCTAGTTCTGGCTTAAGCTCACGAAGCTGCAACTTTGCTTCCAGCCATGTTGCCTTGCTTTGGCTCTAGTGGTCATTTGACCCTTGTGATAAGCTGATACATTGACTAAGATGGTGATAAACTGTTCTAGCAAAGATTCCTCTCACTCTTAATATGATCAAACTGTCATTCATACAATTTAGGCTCTGTCTGGTTGATACTGGGCCTCTGTCTGTGACTGTAATGGGGCCTAAATAATCTAGTAGTGTTTTCCTGGGATAGGTCCAGTACCTGTGACCCTAACTGGGCTGCTGGGCTGCATAATAATTTGTTTTGAGTTTATGTTCTTTTCTTAATTACTGTCTCCATATCAAATTTTTTCTAAGTACAAATTTCAGCAATGCCCAGTGTTGTCCAAAAAAGCTGAGCTATGCCTATGGTCTAAGAGCAGATTCACAGTAGTTTATACCAAAGAGCCAATGTTCCCAAAGTTCTGTTGTGATGTTACTTGAAGCATACATAAAAGCATACTTTAAAGCTTCAATGTTAGCATCAAAAGCCCAGACTGAAACAACATTCATTAAGTTGTCATTTAGCTTTGAATTTGCAAATAGCAAGCCAGCATACCTGTAAACTACATTATGTTTTTTTTCTTGTATGTGTGGATACGTCTACATTTTTCTACTTGTTCAAAATTTTGTATTCTAAATACTTCTGAAGAGATGAAACCTGTGAGTTTTATAGCTGTATGTAAGAAGATTAACACTGTGTTCTAAGTGTTATTAGAAGGAAATGTAATTTTAAACATAATCCAGCATTTTTTATGTGACTGGATTTTAACAGAAACCTTGCATAAAAGCAGTGTAAAATAATTTGCAAACGCCTTCAGTTTATCTAACATGAAAATAAGCTAATCTTAAATGATTGAGATAACTCTAAGGTTTAGCTAACAATCATAAAATCAAAGCTTCATAGAAATTGGTTGTAAACCAACTTTTTTATTCCTCGGATTGATTTAGTTTCCCTATTAATTGTTAGATTGATGATCTTTGTCCCTTTATTTTAAAGGACTTAATATTGCATATTTGGATGGGAAATATAAGGTATTTTATTTTCAAAAATACTTCGGATCTGTAGTGACTGACTTGAATTATTATTTCATGTCCTGTTATTCGTGAAATGGATTCATCTTGAATCAAAATGACATTCTGTTATTTTATATGAGCTATTTAGAATATCTAATGTATATATTTGATAATGAAAGAGTAAAAAGACAAGTAATAGTCATTATATTAGGGGGAGCTGGGCTGTTTAGCCTCTTGGGGGGCATAAGGATCCTGCCTGTTTGCTTCAAAAGGGAGTTCTTGTGGTCACAGTGGGCAAACAGGATTGTTGGTGAGGGAGAGGAATCCAGGGCTGCTGAAGAGCCTTTAGTTCTAGATTCCTTTGTGGGGGAATAGTGCCTGGACTTGTGTGACATGAGAGGAAAGGGCTACACAGAAAATATGGAAACCAGTCTGTCTATTTTGGGCACCCAAAGTTGATACTGGTGGGGCCAGCAGTATTCTCAGGAGAATCCCAGGAAGAGTGACGTGTTGCTTTGCATGGCACAGTGTTACCACTGAAGTATTGCTTTCTTAGATTGACAAGCAAGTTGGAAAATTAATCATGTACTTGTTGAGTTTAGAAACAGCAATAAATTGGATTTCTTCTAATACCTGTTTTTTTGCAGGACACTGTTTACTAAGCAAGGAGTTAAGAACATGATCAAAAATGTTTAGGGATATACAGGCTTTGGTGTAGCTGGGTGTGATTGCCAATGACTTTTATACTCCTGGGTATGTTTGATATTTGATCACATAGATGTGCTATGGGGCTGGTATTAGAGTGACACAATAAGTACTGCATTACTTGTGCCTTAAAAAAGTAAAAGGAAAAAAAAGAGAGTGAAAGGATATATTTGTATCAGTGGGGTAAAGTTCAGCATCTTGAGCAAACAGAGTATGTTGTGGAATCACACATGTGCAAGTAGGGCTTTTGACATTAAATTTTAAGCAGGGTCATCTGGCTTGGGATGATGTAAGGATGTGTATGTGTGACCAATAAAACTGATACAACACCTAGACTGAAAGAGAAGTATTCCTTCTTTCTGCATTTATGTTCCAGGATTTTTTCTCCTAGCTCTTAAACCAGGTTTTCCTCTGCCACTAGGATGGCTTGAGAACACCATGAGTATAGTCTGTCACTCTTTTCCTTAATCTTGTGCAATTTGGAGCTAAAAGGACAGAAGTAGGCAGGTGGTATATGATAGTCCCCTTCATTAAAAATTATCTATGTCATTAGTCTTGTTATTAATCACTATAAAATTTTGTGACTTTGCAATTTTTAAATTGCTTATGTTTCAAGCTTGTTATCTCATTGTGACCTTTAAAAAAAAATCCATAACCTTTGATCAACTCAATTATTATACCTTCTTTTTCTCTGATCCTGTCTTGCTCTGTTAGAACTGAGCTTTTATTTTACCAGTCCATGACATTTTACTACTCTAAGGTTTTAAGTGCCTGACCACAATTTCTAGATTCTTGTCTAAAGGGGCATTCTCTTGTCTGGATAACCAAATTATGTTTTATATATTAAATGAAAATTTAAAAAAAAAATTTTAATGATAGATTTAATTATTTTCATCTTTAGAATTTTATTGTACGTATCATAGTAATATTCCAAAATATCTTGGGATTCATTTTCTATGAATGATGCCATATTAAGGAAATTAAGATAGCAGGTAAAGTATTCTGCACTAAAAATTTCTGGCTATTCATTTGTGTTTTCCATATAAAGACAGGCTTTAAAGTCATAAATTTTGAACTGCCCAGAAAAGTGCTGGGCTGCTTCTGCCCTCCGGTGGCTGCACTTGGTAATGACAGCCCCACGAGTTCTGGGGATTTCATGGCGCGCTCTGCAGCGGGGCCGTGGGCACGGGATGCCTGCAGGGGACTGACTGATCCTTCCAATTACACAATATTTATCACCGAATTTATGTTCTGCACGCATACAAATGCTCCATGTCAGGCCTGACTTTCCAAAGCTCTGAGTGCTCAATATTGAACAGAACTTAGTGATGGGTGGGTGCTTAATATGTTTGATACTCTGAAAAGCCAACCTTTTAAAATCTTGCCTCTAAATGAATTTAGGCTGCTGTCGTGACTATGTTTCTGTAAGACTGCCCAGCATCGTCAGTTTATGGTAAGAGAATATTTTCACATTCCAGAAAGGAATTCTTAGGAAGAATTTCTTCACAGAAAGGGTTGTTAAACATTGGAACAAGCTGCCCAGGGAGATGCTGGAATTGCCATCCCTGGATATGCTCAAGAAACCACTGGATGCAGCATTTAGTGCAATGGTCTGCTTCATAGTGTGATCATTGGTCAAAGGCTGGACTCGGGCTTAGAGGTCTTTTCTAAGCTAAATGATTCTCTGAAAGCTTTTGACAAATTATTCTGCAGTTCTAAAATAACCCCATTCATTATGGTGTAAAACTTAGAATGACTTCTGGTACAACATCTACTCATATAATTCTTCTGTGACAATAAATAGAGTGTTAATACAAATATTTGCCAGGCAGAAACACTTAGTGCCACCAGATTTTCATGTTTCATTGTTTCATCACATTAGAAGGATAAGAAATTACTTTGTGTTGTTTAAATACTGTGCACTTCTTAACCATTCTTGTTGCTTTTCAAAGCATTCAGTCAGACCAAAATATTAAAAAATATTTTTAAAAAATTTATAAATTAAAAAATATTTTAACAATATGATAGTATCCACCTGTCATGATTCAAATATTTGTAGGATTCTCTAACTTCAGAGTTGCATCTCATTGTGTGCTATGAGATGTGGCTACCTGACAATATTCCTGCAATTTGCTCTAATTCATTTTGGCAGAGAAAGGAAGTCAGAGGGAAGCATTCTCAGGAGGCATCAGCACTGCCCTAAGAATGCTGAGACTTTTGTAAAATTTAAGTTGGTTACATGGAAAATCTTCTCTTGGAGATGTTTTTGTTTAAATTAAAAAAAACAGATCCAGTCTTTTCCTTCTTTCCTCTGTAAATACATGACCCTGGGAAGTTAGTTTTACCACAATTTATGGTTTAGGAGGACTGGTATTTTCAGTGGTTGTTACTATTATAATCTAATTAGAAAGAAATAATATTAATGTATTGTAACTTACCATATTAACAGCCTTTAACTTTCCATGGAGTCTTAACAAATCTTGTTCATTGCATTTCAGTCTGTTATCTGCATATTTATCTTACTCTTTCCAAAAATAAGCAGCTAACTCAATCCTGATATCCAACTGCTTCAAATTTGTGTTTTAAAATAATATGCCTGGACTGTAGAGAAAAAGAACCATGAGTTTGTTGGAGTGGTAGAGCTGCCAGCGACAATTGTCATTTCTAACAGGGCTCTTCCTCTGGTTTTTTTTAGCCCAGTCTTGTAGAATTACTGTGCATTCTTTCATACATCTGTTATAAAGTGCTTTTAAAATACACGAATATTTTGGGGAATATCTATCATATAAACAAAAGAAAGCAATTTCCATATGCCTCCAGCCTTTGTACTTTCTTTTGTTTGTGTATTTCCCTTTGTGGGAGTAGAATGAGGTGCTATTGACAAAGGGCTTTCCAATCTTCTTCCACAATGGTTGCACAATAGTCAGACATTTTTTAATTCTTCCAGTCATGTTTCTGTTGTTCTGCAGTGGTATCTGTTACAAGTGTCTCTATGCATTTTAATTGCAAAAAATTTCAGAACATTTTCTTTACCCTTAATTACCCTTAGCTTTTGGCCTCACATAACAAATGATGTCATCCGAAAGTGCTTGAGCAAATAGCTCTCCCTCAGTTAAATGGGAAAGGGTTTAAGGCAGGCTATACTCAGTGAGGGGTCCCTTAGTGTGCTAGGATTAATTTTGCAGACATTGCCACAGGATGCTGTTGAATTGCACAATAGACTGTTAAATCAGGTTAGGGTTGTTCTCCCACCCCACCTCCCTCCCCTGTATTTCCCTGCAGAAGGAAAATAACAGGCTATCTGCATGGGGAAGCATTGTGCTGCAGTAAGAAAGGGTTGAGAATAGAATTAAAACTGGAAACTTCTGTAAAGACATTACTTCATTATAATTTCTGGTATTTATTCAAACTGCATTGTGAGGATATTGGTTTGCATTTTTAATAGCTGTTTGAGATAAAATTTCTATATTGCAGAAATACATTATTTTAAAATTGAACATTACAAATTATTCACTTGTTGTTAAAGAATAAAACATAGATAACATTGGGGATACAGTTGTTGGTTCAGAATAATTTTAGTTCAACAGAATTTTTATTGAAAAATGACTCATCCATGCAATTTTAAATTTTCTTTGCATCATAAATCTACTTTTCTTTAACAGTGCAGTTTCATATTACACCTAATCCAGTGTAACAGAAGACTGCTGCTGAAAGATGCAGTCCTGCCCTGCTCCCTCAGAATCAACATGTGGCAACAGGGTGAGTCACTTTGGTGTGCTTTTGGAGCAGGGAGTAGTGTGCTTGGTGGCACATCACTAAGTTAAATAATCTTAGAGAACTTCCTTTCTTATATTCATATGAATTAAATGATACAAAACTAAACAGAAATACAGAAAGTTGACATTTGACTGCAAACATTTTCTTACAGTGGAAGAAGGAGGCCTCTATACAATATAGGGAACTGTGAGGTCTGGGGAAGGGTAACATTATATGAAGATTCGCATCCATGGATCACTGACAAATTGTTAATTTGATGGTGATCAGAAGTAATTTTCATATAATAGCTGTGTGGTTTAGTTCAGTCATTTCCTTTTCACCGTAACATACTCCTACATCTGATGCTGACTTGAGCCTCTAGGAATATAGGATTTAAACTTCTCTGGTCATTAAGTGCAATTTCCTGTAGAAGAGATTAAGTCATCCAGAAAGGTCACAAGACCATTCACTCCCTTCTCTCTGAACTCTACAAGCCTGGAGACAGACTTGACATTTTTGAGAAAAATCTCAAACGTGACACTGTGACAAAAAAATCTGAGCAGGAGAGAAACATCTCTGCTGGTACACTCTGTGGGATTCTGGAAGGTCTGGCTTAGTCAGCAGGGAGGACTGGATGCTCAGTTTCAGGACCTGTTGCAAAGCATCTGGATATAGAAATGGTGGCTGCCAGTGAAGTAGAATTCATGCATCTAATTGCACTTTCCCATCTGGACACAGCAGCAGCTACTCCAGAAGTGCCAATAAATGTGTGGCCACAGCGGGAGGCAGCTGGCTGCCAGGACAGCCTGCTGGGTGCTCTTTGCCTTTCCTGAGAGAGCAGCAGCCACTGGAGAGGAATTGTTCTGGAGGTTTGCACCCACTGGTACCATCTGGGTGACCTTAGCAAGTAGAGTATGTCTCTACAGAAAGCAGCAAATTAAAACCAAAGAATGCTACACACAGGGGCATTGCCCTTTTTTACTGAGGTGCAGAGTCTTTCCTGACCCCAGATCTAATTATTGGTTTAGCCCTGGGCATGTGTGCAAGTCATAAAAGCAGGCATCTTTATGACTTGGTGCTTAAGTTTCGCCATCTATAAAATGAGACAGGTAATACAGATTTTTCTTTGAGAACTCTGTATTTCATGAATTTTTGTCACATTTCTCAAGGCGTAATGATTTAACAGTTGCCTTGAACGAGATAGGTATTCATAACAATTGATAGATTTGATTAAAATTTCATTTCCATTTTATGGCTTGAGGTTGCTTTCTTATCAGTTAATAACCTTTCACTTGAGCCTGGCCAGATCATTTGAAACTATAGCTTTGTTATAATACAGAAGGTTCCATGGAAACAGAATTTTTTTGACCCCTGACTCAGGTGGGAATTTTCATGCCCTTGCTGGGAATGTCCACATCCATTTCACACTTGTTAGTTTTGTTCTTAAGGTTTGATCCTGGAAGATGGTTCTTCCTCTCTTTTATGCTTGGTGCTCATCCCATAGATAAACAATCCCCATGGAATTGGGACAATTTCATATAAATGTGTACTGCAAAAGATCTGATTTTCTGTCTTCAGGTATCTGCCAGATGAAGTTCCAGAAGGCCCTCACATTGAGGGATTTCTGTTCTGGGATCTCTTTTAGCACATTGTCTGCTTGGTTCACTGCATCTCATCCTCATTTCCTAACAGTGGGCAGTGTCTGTAACAGGAGTTATTGACTTACTGCAATATTGCAATAGTCATGATTGTCTGATTTAGCTGAATACTCCGCAAGCCCTGATGTATGCTTTCTGCCCCAAAGCGAGCTGTTTGAACAATTTCTTTTGCAGTCAAGGTCAGTCTCTCTTGGAAGAGAATTCAGCACTAGAAATATGAACTATGGATGGAGCATACAGCTTCCGAGTCCAAGAATGAATTTTTGCTGAGCAATAGAAAGATTTTGTAGGGAATTTTAAACCATTTTATTGGAAATTTTTGGTACATGAATTTTCATGTTTTTATAGGAATTGCTCAGTTCTCACTGTCTCCTCCATCTGGGAACAGCTGCTCCGAAAGGAGAAGGAAAAAAAAGAGATTTTAGCTTTAAGCAAGAAGGGAGAGTGGCAACCAAAACCAGCTGTAGAATGCAGGATATTGATACCCATGACTTTTGGATA
This sequence comes from Buphagus erythrorhynchus, assembly GCA_013400855.1. Classification (NCBI taxonomy): domain Eukaryota; kingdom Metazoa; phylum Chordata; class Aves; order Passeriformes; family Sturnidae; genus Buphagus; species Buphagus erythrorhynchus. Next base: position 55,078 of record VZTT01051864.1, read on the forward strand.
TTAGACATTCTATACTACTCAGAAACAAGAGACTCTTGTAAAAAGGACAAAAGAACCTATAGACAAGCAGTCTCCACAGCCACTTTTGCCCTTCCATGAGCTCGCAGCAGTTTGGAAACTCCAGTTAGAAACTTTAACTGCAGTCATTTGATTCCTGTCTCTCCACTACTGTTTTCCACCAAAGATTTCAGTGGAAATTATTCTAAATGGATCCAAAGCAATGCAATACTTCTATATTCGGCCAGTGCACTCTCAGGATAAGTTGGACATGGTGGCAGTAAGGAGGAGTTGTTTTTCAGACATGTCATTTTGTTATTAGCTTAGGCTGAACTGTTGGGAAGGAAGTATTAATGCTGGTTTTGTCAGATGGCATCTTTGCTTTGTGCTGCTGGGTTTGAGGTGTCAGTAAATATGACCAATCATTTTGCTGCTTTCTGGATATTATAACCAGTGGCAGCTATGAGTTCTTCAGTTATTCTGCTACCAAGGCATTGGCACTATTTGTTGTGTGTCTGTTTTTGTTGAAAACATCATAGGCTAATACATTAATAGCTTAGATAATGCTAATTTTGTCCTCATTTAAAAATTAAGGCTTCTCTAGCAGTCTAGATCTCAGTTAACAGAAAAAGCCAAACAGTTTCCCTCATGGTTTAGAAGATTTAATTGCAGATCAATGATATTATGTTCAATAGGGAATCCTTGCTTGTCATAGGTGGTTATGGCAAGCAGAGGTATTTACTGACCTGTAAATGAACTATACATATGTCTTCCTTTCTTTAGCCATGATGCTGTGGTATTTTATGTCCTTTGTAATTCATTCAAACATAAAAGGACTAGTTATTTACAGGTTTTATGCAGCCTGACTTGATTTAAAATCAAAATGCTCATATAGTTTTCAAGCCTGTTAGATCACTTCTGAGTAATGTAAGGAGAAAGTAAAGCAGGAATACCCCGACAGAAGTGTGTGGGGTACAGTGAGAAAATGTGCTAAACTTCCTTTCTGGCCTGGATGTACTTGACCATCAGAAAGATCTCATTATAAAATCAGTGGAATTCCACCTACAGACTTAATAGTACCTTTTTCAGAATTCCAGCCTGCAGGGGCAATGGAGATCAAAAGTAAGAACCTTTTGATCCCAGAGCTGCAAACAACTATGGCCTAATCTCAAACTTTTGCTAATAAAAAAAAAAAAGTTTAATGCAAAAACATGTAGCTTCTGTTCATGTCACAATGAAGGGCTATAGCCATCCTAAAGTCACAAACCTGTTTTCAAAGGTAACTGTGAGTGCCAGGGCTGTGATCCATCAACTTAAACAAGCAGTTTAAGAAAGCTTTATTGTATTATTTTCACCACTAGTCACAAAGGATGGAAAACCTATGATAGGTGTAAAACCAATAGTAGTTAAAAATTACCAGCTGGTCATGTTTCCTTTAAACTGATTGCCTTAATGGTGGTAATAGATACTATTTTAATCCAAACTATAATGTCTTTTATAAAATACTGATGTGTTTGTTCCATTAGGATGATGTTTTTGTCCAAGATCAATCACAGCAAACAGAATGTACTAAAATCAAGGTTTTCAAAATAACTGGAGTTAAGTTATACATAAATGTGGTGTAGGACAAGGCCCTGGGCTGTCTCATCTAAAAGTGAACTTAGGGCTACTTTGAGCAGAAGGTTGGGCCTAGTGACCCCTGAGGTCTCTTCCAAGCTGAATCATCCTGTGCCTCGGAGGAGCCTTAGGCTGCTCTGTCTCTTATATGACTTTGAGGCAAAGGGGTGGAAATTGATGTAACTTACTGATATATTAGACCACCTTGCATTTGGTATTTATCAGAAATGTGATTTATTTTATTTTAAAGAAAAGTATTTTCATCAAAGCATATAATATCAGAATTAATTCCAGTTGAAAAAGTTGAAATATTTATTGTCACATACAACTTCCTTTGCATTTTCTGCAATTGAAAATTTTATGATAGTATATTCTTCCAGCTTGTCTTCCTTAATTAATTAAAGAGTAGCTGTGGGAGCTGGTGGTGTTTAGCCTGGAGAAGAGGAGGCTTAGAGGTGACATTATCATCCTCTACAGCTACCTGAAAGGAGGTTGGAGCCTGTGGGGTCTCTTCTCCCAGGCTGTAACAGGACAAGAAGACAGAGATTTAGCTGTGCCAGGGGAGGTTGAGGTTGGACATTGGGAGGAATTTCTCCACAGTGAGGGTGATTAGACTTCGGAATGCACTGCTCAGGGAGATGGAGGAATCACGGTCCCTGGAAAGTGTGTAAGGAAAGATTGGACATGGCACTTGATGATCTCAGAGGTGTTTTCCAACCTAATTGATTCTGTGATTCTGTAACACATGAAATCATGTCGAAGATCTATGACTGATCTTCCTTGATACCTCTCTTCCTCGCAATGTAGTGAGTGGATCAGGAATATGATACTGCACCACGGAACGAAGATGGGAATTCCGCCAGGTACTGGCTTGACCCCTTCTTGGCAGGAAGGCAGCAGCAGCCTGCCGCTGTCCCGGGGAGCGAGGGCACCCCCATACTGAGGGCTCCCCGGGAAGGGAAAGGTGCAAAGCAAACCAGCCCGAGAGCATTCCGCTCCCTCCCATTGTTGCCGTTTGCCAGGACTGGAGCGGGGCGGGGGCGGTGGGGCCGGGGCTCGGGCGAACCCCCCGCCCCCGGGCCGGGCGCGCATGCACACACAGAGTCAGGCACCCGGACGGACCGGCACACCGACACGCCGGCGCGCGCCCGGCGGCAGCACTGCCGGCCCTGCCCCGCGGCGGGCTCGCTGCGGACCATGGCCCCGGGGCTGCAGCTCGGCCCCTCGCTCCTCGCCCTCGCCGCCTGTCTCGGCGCTGCCCGGCTCGCTGCCGGAGCAGCCGGCGGCAGGAGGGGCCCGGCGGCCGAGGCGTGCGCAGGGAGGGTGAGTAGAGCCGAGCGGAGCGGAGCAGAGCGGTGCTGCCGCGGCCGGGCCGGGCCAGCGGCGTGCGGGAGATGCGCGGAGCTCCGCGGGGCTCTGCAGCCGCTCCGGCCGTGCGGGGAGGAGGGAGGGAGGGAGCGGCTGCCCTGGGGACACTTCTGCACCAAATAACGCTACCCCGGGGCTCTGCATCTGGAACTTAATTGCCGCCGGGAGAGAGGGTGGCATTTCCCGGCCAGGGATATTTATTGGTTTCTCGCCGAGGGGGGAAGGCAGCTCGTAGCCGGCGAGTGTGAAGAAGTCACTCAACAGGTCCTTTACCACCAGCGCTCTCCACTTCCCCGAGCCGACCTGCATAAAAGCGATCGCTGAGGCTTTGTTATTTTAATGATTCGGGGCCGGCTTGGGGTTTTAGCTCCGGGCCTGATCATTATACAGAGGATGTAGGAAATTTACGGGAGGGGGAAGAGGGGAGGAAGGTGATAAACGTTTTGTTACTGGTCTTTGCCTTTTGTTCCCGTTTCTGGTGTGTTTTGCTGTCAGACTTTTCTCGATTGCTTTTCATATTCTTTATCTTCTTTATTTTTTAAAATATACTTTTAGTAACTTTTGAGTTGTGTGTTTTGGTTTGTTCCTTTCTCCTGATGTCTGGTTACAGGTTTGGTTGAAGCGTGGTGATCCGGGAACACTGGAGGGAACACAACTGACTTTCATTGATTTTCCTTTTTGTTAGACTGTCACTAAGGATTTTCTTGGTTTCGGATCAGATCCTTTGAGAGCGTTGCTGAAACACAGAGTTCAGAAGTTTGTAGGGCATAGTTTAGAAAGGCGAAAGCATCGGGAAATATGTAAAAGAAGAGTGTGAAAAAACAAACTTCAAATCCTGATAAAGCTTAAGATCTAAACCTTTGTGTTAGATGGAACAATTACAGGTTTAGACTCCCCTATTACGTCTTTTTAACAGAATTAACAGTAAAATGTTTTGGCTCAGTACGTCTATTGTGTGTTTCACCAGACATGGCCAGGGTATTCTGCAAGCTCATAGCACCACTGTATATTTGTGTCAAGTTTTACATCTTCTATTAAGTAAATTATCACTATTACAGGTCACAGTACTTGACTTGTAATGGACTTGAATTAATGTATATTGACGTCTATAGAAATATGCAGATGCAGTTTGTTCTGGATTTATTTTTTTGCTTACATTATTAATGTCATTGTGTGTGTTAAACAGGAATCTACAACAATGTAGTTCTTTTAATAAAATGATTTTGACTGACTTTTAGATCAGCAAAACTTACACTCTTTCCAATTAGCATAACCCCCCTTTGTCTTTATTGCTCACAACTAATGTACCATTTTAGCTTATACAATATTTATACAAGTTTCTGGTTTTATTGTATTTTCGACTTCAAGTTCAGACTTCCCTAGCCAATTTATTAGATAGCTTGTCTTATTGTGTGGTTATAGTTTTGTGGTCTGATTTTGTAATACCACCCTTGCACATGATTGCCTCCATAATGCAGGCAGGGCAGCATTTATTAGGGTAATGACTGCAGGATGGTCTCCATTGTCTCAGTTATGTGGTATTTATCTTGGGCTGCATGTAAGTTTTGAGTAGACTTGACATACTATTAAATGACTGATGGCCCCTCTAACACATTGTCTGCTGTGGAGCAGGGCTGCCTTTGAAGTAGTACCCTGTAGGAAGTAAAGAGACTATTTGCTCTATTAAAATTCCTTGGTATTTCCTCTGTTTAACCACAGGCCACTTCCCCTCTGCCACTCTAAACACTGCAGGGACACTGACTGATTGAAAAGACACAAGCCCTAAGTAATTGTATCCTATTCAAATAGTTATTCTTATTGCAGGTTATTTATAAGTAGTCTCTAATTAATGTATGTTAAGGGCATGAATAAATCTTAACATTTTATATAGAGAAAGTAAAAACCTCTAGTTTCATTAAATGAAGTGGTTGAATTGAGGTAATTCTCAAGGGCATAAATAATCTAAAATTATATAATTTAACTTATAATGATTGTTCAAGGAGAAATAAAATGTAGCTAGCTGGATTTGTATGTGCATTTAGATACATGCACATTGGGTATTTTCCTCGGTTAAAATTGTAAATGTGTGTTGCAGTTCTCTATGGTGAATCTTTTTTTCATCATTTGAGTGTTATTTCTGAGAATCTGTGTTCCATTTTTCTCCATACACACAGAGGTAATATATATACATGTACAAGTAATGCAAAGTTTCTTTCACTGTATCGAATACAGTTTTAAGTATCCTCAGTATTTTGTTGCAGTAAAAAAGTGACGTAATGAGGGCATATTACTGGATTGTGGTTAAAAGAATTTGATGGGGAAGTATTTGTTGGCTTTATTCATAGCTCCTGAAATTATTGATACCTAACGTTTTCAAAACTAAAAACTAAATCACATTCTAGATGTGACTTTTTGTTTGTTTTACAACGTCCATCACAAACTGTATTTATAACCTGTATTATTCATCTTCTCTGGTGATACACTGGCATTTGTCTTACAAACTACGTGTGTCTAGCAGGAAAGCAATTAATACCAGGACAAGTAACTTAACATTACTGTGGCTAAGAGTTATCAGATTTCAGTGGGTTCAGGATTGCAGAATTTGGATTAACTTTGCTTGGTGTAGGATTCCTTTCACTGATGTTTAACAGAAATTTTGATGTATTCCAATACTTAATGTTATTTCACGTTAGGGTAGTGAAATTCTGCTTTAAGTAGAATAATATTGCAAAGTAATTTTCCATATGGATGATCTTAGGACCTCTTATGCATACCTTTATCCAGAAGAAAAGTAGTTCAGAGAAGGGCCTGTTTTAATCCAGAATAAGTGTGTCCACATGGGGAGCTATTCTGGAAAAGTAATCCCTGAATTTTTCTCATGCTATAAACAAGCCACGAGGTGCACAGAGAAGACAGACCTATGATCTGAGGATGATTTGAATATATTTCAGATTCATGTATTCGGTGTTAAACACATGAGCAACTTTACTCTCAAGTTATTTTGTAGATTCTAATGGGACTACACACATGAGTAATTTTTTTCATATGTTTAATTCCTCTGAAGTTCCTGGCACTGAACCGTGTTCAATGTAAAGCTTAAATTTAATGTGACTGTATGATGAGGAAGAATAAACAATCCAGCATTTTACCAACCCTCCCCTCCTTGTTAGCAGAGAGCTGTACCTTCCTTTGCTCTGCTAAGCAAAGCTTCTCAGGCAGACTGGAGGGCTCTGTTCCCGTGCATTCTCCCTGAAACTCCGTGTCCCCTTCTATGCTCTTTATGTAAGGAACTTTCTATTTCCTTTCCACTTCAGAGCAGGGACACTGAAGATATCCTACTGCTCCACTATTGGGAGCTCTGCCTGTCTCATTATTCTTTAGGCTCATGCTGCTATGTCCCTACATTTTATCTCCTCAAGCATACCAAAGTAGACTTACGCTGCTCCACAGTTAGGAATCTACCAGGCTCAGAGCTAGGCCATACAGAAATACTTTTCCCAGCTAAGGACATGTTTTGAGAACTTTAGTTTGGAGGAAAAACACCCCATAAAATGGTAAGAAGTTACCAAAGTTTAAATTTCTCCCTTCTATTTCATGTTATTTTCCAACAGTTAAAAATCCCAGATTTTCTCTTGCAAAGTATTTAAAAATTTTAGAAGGTATTAGGCAGGAGATAGAACTAAGATGGAGCATGGTGGAAGGTGTTCATGTTTTCCATCAGGGTGTACTTTCATCTATAGACAGTTCCAGAGCTGCTTTAAAGCTCTGCAGACCAGATGCCAGCAGTTCACTATCTGCCATTTTTTGGGAATTTATAGAATCAATAGATTCCTCTCCCTGGCATCCAGAACAATGTGATAGCATTTCAGAATTGATGAGATGTGTCACTTAAAGCTTCCTGTGTTCTGTGATTAGATACAATGCAGCATGTTGAGTGCAAGGCTTTGCAAGCATGGTCAGTCATGCAGGTAGGCATCTGTATCACTCTTGTTTGGCTAAGACTTTGGCTTCGGGATCGCTCCAGGGTGTTTTGGAGTTTTCTTTAGAATTTCATTTATTGAGTAATGTAGCAGAGAATGAGATGCCATTCCTACTCTAGTGTCAAAAGGTGTTGATGACAATCTGCCTATTTAAATGAATTTAAAAATGCACAAAGTAGCATAAATATGTTCATGTTTAAAGGAGCAGATGACTGTTTCCTCAGGAACTGTGAGACTGTACAGTTTAATGCTGTATTTTCAGAATGAGCATTCAAATACATGACCTAGAGGAAAAAAATATGGAAACATATGTTTATGTAATTGAAACTAACTCTCAGTGTTAACAACGAAATTGTGTATTTCCAACAAAATTGTGTATTTCCTTATGTGTTTGCATGAAACTGGGCAATCTGAATATGATGATAATTCATCAGCTGGTGACTTAACAGGGTTTCTGCAGTTGAAGTCGCTCGGGACTGTTACAGATTTGATTGATTTCCTCTCTAGAACGTGTCCCTTACTTTAGATGCTGAACTCCACTTCCTGCCTTACTTCCCCTCAAAATCTGCTTTTGAGAACACTTGTACTTACAAGTGTAGAAACTGCTGCATCAGACTTGTTAATTTAAAATCTGGAGGCATTTATTTAAGAATAAGTTCTACTTTAACTGATAAATATTTTATAGTCCACTAGGGCGAGGATGTTAAGCTGTCATGATTAGATGGTACTAGCTTTTCTTTAGTTAATTATTTGTTAGTGTTTATATAACGTGGATGTTACTTACTTAAAACCGCAACATTTAAAGGGTGTTTAATAAAGACCGGCTGTCTTTTCCAGCGGATCAGTCTAAAGATGATGAAACAAAGCTTTGATGTGAACTTGCCTGCTTAATTATGCTCAAAGGCTGAATTTTACCCATAAATTTAGCATGTGTTTTTAGAAGCAAACAAGAGGAGTGCGAAGTATTACTGCAGAACTGTTAAGCTTGAATGCCATTTTTAGTTTTTAAAAGTAAAAATTTTTTCAAGTATATTGCTTTGATTTTATATTTACTGCTACCAGTATAATGAGGTGTATTTGAAATACATTTTTTCTAAAAGTTTAGGTTAGTGTTGATGTTCCTAAAGCAATTTTTACATTGTTTTTATATTTAAAAGTTAGTATTATGCATTAATACATCACACCTAGGAAAAACCACATAAAAGTAGTATGAGTTAAATGAATGCTTATTTTTAATATCCTTATCTTCATATGAATTATAAAAAAGGATTGAATGAAAGTGTGAGTTACAGTAACCTAAAATAATGTTAGGTCAGTACATCTGAAGTAATTAATTTTTGATTACGGTAATGTGAGAATTGATATTTAAGGGTCAAAATTTAAGTGCAGAATTGAAAAAGGATTTTATTCTTTCATGCATATAGTATTTTATAATTGTTTCACTGTCCTATTTGTCCTCTCGAGCTCTCCTCAAAAGGAGTGGCACATCCTGACATCCAATATTTCAATGTGATTTTATCACAAAAACTTTGACCAGCTAAACTTAGTAAAGTAGTGAATACGGGCATATGCCAGTAATGGATAGGCCCATTACAATATTCATACAACAGAAACACAGGTACTATCACTCTTGTTTAGCCAAAATTCTGCCAGCCAAACCAGGCTATAAATGTGTATTTTAACATGCTTCAACTTGTTTCTCTTAGTAAATTGTACTTTCAATGTCATGTCTAAGACACCATTTATGGATTTTAAAGGTATATTGTTCTCCTGTCACCTCATCTCTGCACGGTGGAGTCCAAGAGTGTGAGGAAAATAAAGTGTGCAGGTTGGGATTTGTTCTACTAAAGTTTGATTTGATTGTTAAAAATACTTAAAGCTTGGATTAGAATTTTATCAGGCATCAGTGCATGTTCCAGGAGATACTGTATTCTCTGAAGTTCTCTCACTTGAAGGCTGTTACAATATTATGTCACTATTGGCTTTGAAGAATTGTTCCAGGCATTCTATTTTTATTATTCCTCCTTGGGCTGCTATTCAGCAAGACAGTAAATCTGCTTTTGGGGCACATCAGTCATACTCCAATGAGCCCAAATAAATGTGAGGGGGTAGCTTTGTCCTAGGAGATTCCATGCTACGTCAGGTATCATACCTGAAAGCATAAACTCTGAGATATGTGTTCTGGTTGACTGAGGAGAACCAGAGTTGTGTGTCCATGGAAGCAAATTTGTAGCTCTTGGTGCTCAGCACACAGCAGTGCCTGTGCAGTGCTGCCCTGTGTGCACCTGGTGCACCTCTGAGTCTCTCCTTCCTCTCCTTCCTCTCCTTCCTCTAACTTCTGTTCGTTCTGTACTTCAAAGAGTACTATCTTTCCTTCCCTTCCCTTATCTTCCTCTCTTTTGTCTCAAGCTTTCTTTACTTGTCTTACCCACANCCGATATTGTAGCTCTTGGTGCTCAGGACACAGCAGTGCGTGTGCATTACTACCCTGTGTGCACCTGGTGCACCTCTGAGTCTCTCCTTCCTCTCCTTCCTCTCCTTCCTCTTTCTCCTTCCCCATGCACACTGCAGAGCTGCAGCAGTGCCTAGGGCACTGCAGGCTCTTGGAGAGCAGTGCTGCTGGAATCTCTTCTTCTCCAGCCCTTGTATTCAGGGGATCTCACACTGGAGGTAGGGCTGGGTCTGTGCTGAGCCCTGGGTTCACAGGACAATGAGGGGCTCCTAAGGAGCATGTGGAGTTCAAAGGGCTCCAGCTAAATGTGTGTACCGATGGCTGTGAAGGGTGGGTTTTACAGCTGGACAACATCAATCAGACCTTGAGGCTGCTGTCTGGAGGACATGATCTGCAGATCTGCTTGGAGCTGCACATTCTGGGATTTAGGTTTCCAAATGATTGATCTGTAATGATCTATCTATATGATCCTTTACCTCACAAAATTGTGTAATAACCATTTCTATACCCCCTGTTATATGGCCCTGCTGGATTTTCCTCATGGTTGGTGGGCAGGCTTGGATTTTAATTTCTGACCTTGCCTATGTTCTTCACTCTTATATCAGTGGGAGTGACTAGGTATTTCTGATCTTACTTCTGACTACATTCAAATCCAACCAAGCAATCAATGACTTCCCTGACTTTTTTTGTATACGGCTGTGGGAAAATTCCTGGTTGGCTGGCTATGAATTAATGAAAATCCTTAGAATGCTTCACTAATGATAGCTCCTGTGGCTTTAAAAATGCTATTCCCTTTTTTAATTTGAGAGAGGTCACGGAGGTTTACAGAAACTAAGAAAAGAAAACATCTGGTTGTGCTCTGTAGATGACTGCTTTTGTGTGAAGAAAAGTTATGGCATCGCCTCAGCATCAAACACATTCAAGGTGATCCTTTCTAAGAACTCTTTGCAAGAGCCCTCTTTGCTCAAACTGTGTTTTCTAATTAACTTTGCTTTGTATTTTCAAATGGAGGATTTTAGTTCTCCATGGGAATCCCAAACTCATTGTTGCTTAAAGTTCACCCTACCTTTATAAAATTTATTTTCCTGAGTTTTGTAATTATAGCATAACAATATTTCCATATGTTTTCTAATATTTTCCTTTAAAAGCTATGGAACTCCAAGAGGAGCAGGTTGCTGGGTTGGATTCTGGTATTCATGAAAGGAAATTTGTTCTGTGGTTGCTTATCTATACTGAAGTTTCAGCTATTTGTATGTAAAATACTGCAGAGTAATCTGATTTGTGAAAGTCCTCTTTTTAAAACTTAATTTTGCAGGCTAAAAGAGATTTTTTTTTTCCAAATAATGCGGGTTAAAATTATATGTGAAGTTAGTGTAGCTCATAGAAAAGCATAATATGAGAATGTTTAGGTCCAAACAGTTAATCTTCTGAATTGTTAAAATTATAAGTTATCAGCTGCTCAGTTAAGCATCTGTAATTCCAGATGTGACTGGCCTGGAATCAGAAAGCATTAAAAAATACAACTTTAGAAACTTATATAGTCACATGTTCTTTTTATATTATGCAGTGATTTAAGCAAACTCCAAGCAGGCCTCTGTCATCTGCTTATAGAAACAACACCCCAATCTGTTTTCCTTTCAAATATGGAAAACTAAGGGATTTCTTTCTGGTTTTATTGGGCTGTTTTGTTTAAAGAGCTAAACCCTGCCTATTAAAATCAGTGGCAGCACTTTGGCTTCTGTTTTGATGGGGTTTTCTTTCATTCTTCAAATGGCTTGATGCTGTGTAGCACTGAGCTGCTGGGACTGACTTCATCAGAGCTGGGCAGTGCAAGCCTGTCCTGGCTGCTGCTTTGTGTCTGTGGGGATGTTACTACCTGGTAATGGAGGTGCCAAGTTCCCAGTGCACATCACCTCCCTCTCCATGTGGGGAGGATTTGGGTGATGTCCTCAGCAGGGCAGTGCTGCACACAGCCACCCTAATGTGGAGCCAGGAGCTGAACTGCAGGAGCAGGACTGGGGGCACAGCTGGGCAGTGGCTGGCAGGGCAGTATCTGCTGCTTAGACTTTGTTGACTATTGCTGTCTCTCTGTTGCATTGGTGTATCCTGGAACAACCCATGTAATGTGTTCTTGTAGAGTGGAGAGTGTGCTGTGAAGCTGTATCTTGGTTTATCCCACAGGAATAACTTCCTTGATTCCAACCTTAATGATTCTGTGATTATTTCCCCCCCCGCCCCCCAAATGTACCAGAGTAACTTTGGTTACAGCTGCCCAGCCACTGAAGAATTCCATTCTTTTCCTCTGTCTGAGCTGTTAAGGTGCCAGTCTATATCTTGTCTCACAGCCCTTGTAAAGCCTGCCTGCTCTGCTTCCTGTTCCTCCAGTTTCTATGGGAATCAGTTTTATCTAGCTGTCTGGGCTTGCCCCCAGTTGTAGGCAGTAGTAAGAAAATGAGGATGGAAGTTGAAACTGGCAAACTGCAATTTTTGCTGAGTATAGAGGGTGCTCTGTCTGGATGAACTTTAAATACAGTGTGGAAGAGGGCATTGCCAAATTGCACACCTTTTTGGCCAAGTTTTCAAGCTTGAGAGATACAGGGTGTAAATGGATGATTTAAACTACACTCTGTAAGTGTGAGCAGACTATTAAAAGCTTGGAGTGGGATTCTGAAAAAGAATTGAGTGCCCTAACTCCTATTAACTTTCAATGGGATTTGTTCTCTTTTGTGGCTCAGGGGTGTAGATATGTTTTACATTGACTCAGCAGTGAAGCTGGTTAGTGAAATTCTCACTCCCATCTGTTTCCTCCCACTTTGGTGTTTGCCCTTCCCTCCCCACCTGCTTTAATGCACCTATTTGTGAGCTGCAATATAAATCACATTTTTAAAGCAGTTTGAATTGAAAGTATCCCTACTTTTTTGTTTTGTTTTGTTTTGTTTGTTTTTTTCCCCTTTTCACAACTGCAGTAATTTCAATGACATGGATAAAATGAGATCCCCATGCATTTATGTTAAGTATATGTTCAGAATTGGTGAACTACAGCATGGAGGCAGAGGAACTGGACAAGGGAGTCAGGAAATCCCCAGGCTAATTTTGTGTTTAGGCCCAGTGTTCCTTGTAGCTATTCAGATGCTTTTAACATTCCCACCCTTAAGCTGTGTTAATTTTGATACTCTTAAAGGTATCTCATCAGAAGAGTTTGAGGTTAGTATAATGAGCCTATAAATTATTCAACATTTTTCATTGAGTGTTTTTTAACAGTGAGTTTTTCACAAGCAAGAAGATGATAATGTTTCAGAAATCACTTCAGCATCTGTTGAAATGCAGCCAACTCCATGGTGGAATACAGAGCTCATGGTAACGCTATCCAACCCTTCCTGCCAGGAAATGAAGAGTAGTGTATTCATTTGTAACCCAAGGGGGGCACTTCACCATCCAGCCTATAGTTTGTGAATAGAATTTGGTCATTTTACCACTAACATTACAGAAGGACCCAGTGGGTCTTATTAACTCTATTTCTTATCTTGCTCTGAAGACAGCATCTCTTATTAATACAGTGTCTATGAGCAAATTTGTGTAGTTAGGGAGTACAGTTAAGGATTATTCCCCATTATAAGGAGCTTTCATTTTGTTTACTCTGTCAAAATTTTATCTGAGATCTCCTGGCACTGTTCACAAAGCAAGCGTTAACAGCCCCAGAAGGAGAAAAGACCAGATGTACAGCCTGATACCTTAGTTATGAAGGAATATCTAGGGTTTTGCTTTTTCTGTTGTTTGCTACAAAAAGTTTTGTTAAGATACTTTTGCATAGTTACAACTTTGCTTTATTTTTTAATCTCTGTTTTGAGCAAATTATGTTGGTGGTGTTTAATAACTAGCTTAGTTTACCTTCTTACAGGAGGAATAGGTTAAGTATGAAAAGAGTTGAAGTAAGAAACAAAAAGAAAAAACAAACACCTAACCCAGCCAGACCCTTAACAGGTGAAAAGTCATTTCTCCATGCTTCTTCAGAACATCAAAGGAAACAAAACCTTTATCTTTTATTCATTAGCTAGGAATAATGCAAGTTGGAATAGCTTAGGTTTCTCCTTATAGTTGCATTTGTAAGAGTAATTCACTAATCATGCCATTCACTTTTGGGGTTCTTTTTCATTAAAGACCACTGGCCGTGAAATGTCATGCAGAGGTTTGAAAATGGGACATTCAGCTCACTAAAGAATGAGCTGCAATGACAGAAGTTTCTTTTTATTACCTTCTGGCATTAAGTGTAGGAATCAAAGCCCCAAATAAGTGATAGAATAACATCCAGTATCATCTAACAGTGCTGGTAGCTGTGGATGATGATTGCTCAAGGTAACCACATTGCATTTGGTTTTCATCTTTTAGTTTTTGTTTATTATATTCCCTTCAGCCACTGAAGCTCCAGGATGCAAACTCCAGTAATTTATCTATGTGCTTGTCTGTGCCAAGCTGACTTGGGTTTCTAGGTGTGATTCCTCCCTCTCCTCCCACTCTGGTTAGGTTTTAATGCAACAACAAAAAAATTGTTTCTATGTTTATATTTTATAGTTATATCCAAGTAGTATTCCTGTTAAAAGCTATCATTTCTATTGGAAGTGAAACTTGATGATTTTTTGATCTACTACTCAATTTACTACAATAATGTGATTGTATTTTATATCTTCCTGTTCAGTGTTTTAGGATTAGCTATATATACGTTCAGTTTAATGTTGATAGAAAGAAGTCAAGTGAAAGTTTGTGAGAAACACAGGTTCAATTTAACTTTTTAATCTGTATATTTAAATGCGATCTTAAAACTTACATTGCATTCTGGCTTCTTAAATAAGATGAATACCAGAAGACAACTTGTTCATTGTCGTTCTGTAAAGAGACTTCATTTCTTAGAAGTGACTACTTCCTGCAGAAAAAGATCAGTTAGTGTGCGTGGATCTTTAAAAATAAAAGGTTAAACAAATAATGTAAATGTTTTCCAGGCATTTTAATTCAGATGAAATTTTGTCATAATTCGATCAAAGTCACATAACCTGTGGCTCTGTTTTTGTTACACATGCTGATGGTCTGTGGATAACGTTACATTTTTTCAGCATGAAACTGAACACTTCAAATCCCTAAAGCAGGCTCAAATTTATGGTTAATAAAAGAATATATTGTACTGGATGTCATCTGTTATATCACTCTGAGAACAGAAACTGGCAGTGAATGGACAGGAAATATTTCCATTTCAAATCACTTCAGTCTATGGTCTAGGGTGAAAGTGTCTGATTTCAGGAAAATCACTGTGAATATCCATGTAATAGAAATATTTAAGAAGAGTATAAGCTTTTTCAAATATGTTTTTTTGCTTTATAGTATTTTACAGGCAGATACTGCTTATTAATGTCACGTATTTTCTTTAGTTCAGTCTTGATCCCTTAACCTTTTCAGGGTAGAAGGAGTTGTAGAAATGTGTATACAGGTACCTCTGTGTGCCAAGTAAGCAGCAATTTGATGAGTTGCTGTGCAGTGGCCAAACTGCTTCAAAGTCTCAGAGCTTTGTGTTTGTAATTGGTTAGGTTTTTAAGAGTGTGAATTCCTATGTGTTGGTTTGGTTCTTCCAGCTCAATGCATTTCTTCAGGTTGTCTCCTCTTCAAATGTATTATAAGGTGTGAGATCCATGGACTGTAACTTTATTAATGGAAACTTCAAGCAGTCAGGTTGAAATTTTGGTATGTTTTTCATGTGTTAAGTAGTACTTAAACAGCTGTATGTTTTGAAGTATTTAAAGCGTTTCAAATAACTACATTTTAAATGGACATGTTTATCCAGGGAACATGAAAACCAGCAGAAAAAAATATTTAAATTTTTATCTTTATCATGTATTAACATCCTGAAATGCTCAACCCTACATCAAGTAAATAATTTAGGTGTGTGTAATTTTTTTCAACTTTGCAGGAACACAGAATAGGAAACAAGCCTTAATTGGGTGAAGGTTTATTACTTAATTTGGGCAGTTTGGAAAAGTTTTATTATCTGAGGTGTAGGCTAAAAATAATTAATTAAACCTGTATGTAAAAACAAAGCACTTCTACCTTTTGAAGGCAAGAAAAGTTTCATCTAAGGATTCATTGTGAAGCCTGTTAGTTACTGTGGGTATCACTGAAGGACAGGAGCTGAAAGCTGCCTCTGGTGTGCTGTGCTTGCTTGAGCAGCTCATGTGCTTGATGTAGAATTCAAAAAGGATTTTTTTTTTAATTTCTATGTTTTTATAATTTTAGTGAGATGGGTGAAAGGACAGTTTAGGATTCCCTCCTTTCAAGTTCCTCTGATTTGTAAGGACAGTGTGGAATGAGTCTGGATCTTATTGGTGCTGCTTGTATGGAAACCAGAAGTATTCCTTTAGTGCAGCACAGCAGGGGTATTTTTCCTGAGGCTAAATTGCCTTTGTACCTTTCCTGCATCTTGTCAGAGTAGCCATGGCAGAACAGACCCATATGCCAAGCCTGCATTTGTACCTCAGATGTTTGATTTTTAGTGTTCATGTAATTTTTACCACACTATGATTTCCTATTTTATTATTTATTAGTGAGTATTGAAATTTATAATTAAAAAAAATTGATATGAGTGAAAAATTAAATATTCTCAAGATACAGATTTTCTTTGCCATGGGTTTGTGGGGTTTTTTGGTTTTGTTTTGATTTTTTTAGTCAGATAATTCAATTTTAAGGGG
>VZTT01051873.1:3927-13976 GCA_013400855.1 Buphagus erythrorhynchus
GGGCTCTGACCCCCCCCAGGTGTGTGCTGGCCCTCAGGGGGGCTCTGACCCCCCCAGGTGTGTGCTGGCCCTCAGGGGGGCTCTGACCCCCCCCAGGTGTGTGCTGGCCCTCACCTGTGTTCAGGTAGCCGCCGTGGTTGCCGCCGTAGCCGCCCCGGCCTCTCCCCCGGCCCCTCATGTTGCCGCCCCGGCCTCGGCCCCGCATGTTGGGGGGTGGGGGGGCCTCGTTGTGCATGGGGCCCCCCCCCATTCCAAACCCCGGGTTGTGCTGCTGTGGGGAGGAGGAGAGGGGACACAGGGGTCACTTGGAGCTGGGGGTTTTTGGGAAATCCCAAAAAAAATCCTCCCAAAGCAGAGCCCCAGGACCCCGGAGCAAGAGCCAGCCCAAAGAGGTGGAGCCCAAATTCGGGCACCTCCAAATCCAGAGGATTTTGCTGCAGAACTTTATGGGGTTTGTGCTTCCAAGGTGTTTGATCTGCTCCCATTCCCAGAAAAGGATCTAACCCCACAGCCAGCGCCTGGGCAGTTACACCCCAGAGTTAGATCCCAGGTCTTCTCCCACTCCAGACCAGTTCCCATTGCTCTTTTCCCACTCCAGACCAGTTCCCATTGCTCTTTTCCCACTCCAGACCAGTTCCCATCGCTCTTTTCCCACTCCAGACCAGTTCCCATGGCTCTTTTCCCACTGCAGAGCTGTGAGATTGCACATTTCACTCACTTTGACTGGGAATTTGGGGCCTCCCCTGGCTGGAACTGGGGCTCTTTTCTTCTTGTTCTGCTCGATGGCAACGGGAGCGTCTGGGAACAGCTTCTCCAGCGCGGCCAGCGCCGCGTAGGCTTTGGCCACCTTCTTGTTGGAGCCAGCACCTTGGAACTTCTGCCCGTCCACCTCCACCTTGGCAAGGGATGGAAGCACAGAGTGAAGAGGGGAAGGGCAGGAGAAGATGGGAGAGCTGCAGGGAACTCCAGAGCTGCAAAGTGTCACAAGCTGATGAGCTTTAAAAGGTTCCTCCCAACCCAAACCGCCTGGATTTGATGATGTGAACTCCTGGGAAGGGGATGAGGCTTTCCAAGCTCTTTTCCCACCTGGGGGGCTGTGGCTGGGGTGGCTGGGGAGGGCACCCACGTCCCCTCACCTCCATGACGAAGCGTTTGTCGTGGCTCCCCCCTGTCTCTGAGATCAGCTCGTACTTGAGCCCGCGCCGCTTCTCGTTCAGCTCCATCACCGGGTTCTTGCCGTGCTTTGTCAGGATTGGTCCCTGCTGCTTCACGTTCTGTGGGTGGGGAAAGCCTGGCTGAGTCCCAAAAATTCCCCAGAGCACACGGAGCCGCTCCCCGACCTTTCCGGGGAGGATCCCCAAGGAGCCTCCTGGTTCAGCCAGGGGTGACCCAAAACCAGCCCCAGCACAGGTGCCACGTGTGCCAGGCCCTGTGTCCCCTCCCTGCGTCCCCTCACCCACCTCAGGGGTCTGATCCGAGGGGGGGGAGGCTGCTGTGGGCGTTGACACCGTTTCCACCACGGGGGGAGGAGCCACCACCACCGGCTTGGTCTCGCTCTCCTCGGCCGACTCGTCGCCCTTCCCCGAGTCCTTGCCTTCCACCCCGGTGGGCAACCCCATGTCCTGCAGCACCTGGGGGGCGGCACTGGGCTCAGGAGCTGTGCTCCAGCAGCACCCACTGGGAAAACGCCCCGGGGTGCTGCTCCAGGCTCCTCATTGGTCCTGGCATTCCCAAATCCTGCAGGAACTCGGCGGGGCTGGGAGCTCCCACGGCTGCTCCCACCTCATCCTGCACGTTCTGGCAGTTCTCCCACTCCCATTCCCATTCCCATTTTCCCGTTCCCCCATTCCCACTCTCCCATTCTCATTCCCATTCCCATTTTCCCATTCCCGTTGCCATTCCCATTTTCCTGTTTCCCCATTCCCATTTTCCTGTTTCCCCATTCCCATTCCTACTCCCCATTCCCATTCCCACTCTCCCATTCCCATTCCTACTCTCCCATTCCCATTCCCACTCTCCCATTCCCATTCCCACATTCCNTACTCTCCCATTCCCATTCCCACTCTCCCAGTCCCATTCCTACTCTCCCATTCCCATTCCCACTCTCCCAGTCCCATTCCTACTCTCCCATTCCCATTCCCACTCTCCCATTCTCATTCCCACATTCCCATTCCCACTCTCCCATTCCCACATCCCCACTTCCCCATTCCCATTATTCCCACTCCCACCTTCACAGCCACGTGCAGCTTTGCTGTTTTCTTGGAGGGCCCCGAGGCCTCGAAGGTGCTGCCGTCGATCTCCACGGACATGGTGAAGATGGGGGCGTGCACGGGACCAGTCTGGGACACCAGTTTGTACTGGAGGCCTGGTTTGAGCTGGTTCAGCTTCATCAGAGCGTTCATGGCCTGGGGAGGCTCCAGCTTCTCCTCTGCACGGGGCAAGAACCAGCACCGACACTTGGTGGTGGCTCCTCCCAGAGCCAGAACCGACTCCACACCAGCATTTCCCAGTTTGGGGCCAGTTCCAATTGGTATGTTTTCGTTTCAGGCCAGTCATGGTGGGCATTTGATAATTCTAGACCAGTTCCCATGGGGCTGTTCCCATTCCAGACCAGTTCCCATGGCTCTGTTCCCATTCCAGACCAGTTCCCATCAGTATTTCCCAACTGCAGATCAGTTCTGACCTGTCTTTTCCCATTTTAGACCAGTCCTGACCAGTATTTTCTGATCTCAGACTAGTTCCAACTGGTCTTTTATCTTTTTAGACCAGTTCCAACTGGTCTTTTCTCTTTCCAGACCATTTCCCATTGACCCTTCCCAATTCCAGACCAGTCCCCATTGACCTTTCCCAATTCTAGACCAGTCCCCATTAACCTTTCCCAATTCCAGACCAGTTCTAACCAGTCTTTTCCTATTTCCCACCAGCTCTTTCCCAATTCCAGACAAATCCTGATCTTTTCCTCCTTGGTTCCAGCTTTACCCAGCACAGATCTCCCAGTTTTAAGTTATTTTAGCCATCCCCACACCCTGTACCCCCCACCTGCAGCCTCCCTAAGCCCCCAGTCCTGCACCTGAGCCCCCCCAGTTTCCCCCTCAGGCCGTACCTACCTCTGCTTAACTCAATACCTTTTTTCTGAATCTTCTTTTTCTTTTTGCTGGGGGATTTCTCCTCCCCGTCCTCCTCCATCGGCCTCTTCATGGGGGTCACGGCGTACGTGGTGCTGGGCGGGATCTGAACTGCACCAAGGAGCACAGGCACTCCCTAAATCCCCTGCTTTCCACCCAAATCCCGGGGCTGGCGCGTGGGGCTGTCCCCTCCCAGTACGTACCAGTATAATCGACTGGGTTCTCGTTCTTTGGTTTCTTGGGCATTTTGGAGGGCAGGGGATCCATGCCCAGGACCTTGTGGAGCTGGCCGAAGGCGGCGAGCCGGAGGGCGTGCTGGGGACAGGGCTGGGGTCACTGGGAGCTGCTGGAGCCCCCGGCTCCAGCCCCCCACACCAACCCCTCCTCAGTGAGGCTTTGGGGCACCTGCACCCGAAAAGGGGACTTGGGGACAACTCACTGCTCAACACCTGATTCTCTGCTCTGGGGGCCAAGCTATGGGGGCCCACGTGGGTGGTGTGGTGGAGTGACCGTGGCACTGACCACTGTGCTGAGTGACCACGGTGCTGAGTGACCACGGTGCTGAGTGACCACAGCACTGAGTGACCACAGCACCGAGTGACCACAGTGCTGAGTGACCACAGCACCAACCACAGCGCTGAGTGACCACAGTGCTGAGTGACCACTGTGCTGAGTGACCACTGTGCTGAGTAACCACGGTGCTAAGTGACTGTGGTGCTGAGTGACCGTGGTGCTGAGTGACCACAGTGCCAAGTGACCACAGTGCTGAATGACAGGTGCTGAGTGACCACAGCACCGAGTGACCACAGCACCGAGTGACCACAGCACTTAGTGACCACAGCACCGAGAGACCAAAGCAAAGTGACCACAGCACTGAGTGACCACAGCACCGAGAGACCAAAGCAGAGTGACCACAGCACCGAGTGACCACGGGTCTAGTCTAAGGTGGCCGAGGGAGCCGGGAGCGGAGCGAGCCGGGGTTGGGAAGGGCCGGGTGGAGGTCACACTATACCTGAGCACTCTGTGTGATATCTTCCCTTTGTTGTCTGTCTAGATGCCCAATAGCATCAGTGGCTTCTTTTTCACAAGGGTCATAAATACCAGAACCATCTGAAGGCAGGAAACAAGGAAGATATGCAGAGAATTATCCCGGGTCTCTACCCTAAACTCCCTGGGGCAGCTCCGAGGGGCGCGGATGGTGCGGGTGGGATTTCTGTGGGGTCGGGGCTGCCCGGGAGCCAGATCCCACTGGGGGCTCTCTGTGGGGCAGGGCCGGGAATCTCCCGCTGCCCGTGGGGAGCGAGGGGCTCCCGACCGCCGGCACCGCCCGCGCTCCTCCCGGCTCCGCTCGCCTGGGCAGAGCTCACCTGGGCAGAGCTCACCTGGGCAGAGCCCACCTGGGCAGAGCTCAGCTGGGTGGAGCTCACCTCGGCAGAGCCCACCTGGGCAGAGCTCACCTCGGCAGAGCCCACCTGGGCAGAGCTCACCTGGGCAGAGCTCACCTGAGTGGAGCTCACCTAGCTGGAGGAGCTCCCCTGGCTGTAGGAGCTCACCTGGCCCAGCTCCCCTGGCCGGAGGAGCTCCCCTGGCCGTAGGAGCTCACCTGGCCCAGCTCACCTGGCCCTAGGAGCTCACCTGGCCCAGCTCCCCTGGCTGTAGGAGCTCACCTGGCCCAGCTCCCCTGGCTGGAGGAGCTCCCCTGGCCCTACGAGCTCCCCTGGCCATAGGAGCTCACCTGGCGCAGCTCCCCTGGCTGGAGGAGCTCACCTGGCCCTAGGAGCTCACCTGGCCCAGCTCACCTGGCCCTAGGAGCTCACCTGGCCCTAGGAGCTCACCTGGCATGACGATGCCCGAGGCCAGGCACTCCAGCACGCGGCGCAGAGCCTCGCCCGCGCCCATCGGCCGGTTCGCTGTCCCGATGGATTTCTCACACAGCAGCTCCAGGGGCTGCAAGGGAACGAGGGACGTGAGGGGGGGACAGGGACAGGGGACAGGGACAGGGAGAGGGGACAGGGACAGGGATCCAGACAGGAAATGGAACCCTGGGAAGGGATCCTGGGACAGGGACCCCAGAGAGGGAGCCTGGGAAAGGGATCGGGGAGAAGGGCTCCAAAAAAAGAGATCCTGGTAAAGAGACCCCCTGGAATGGGACTCCTGGGAAGGAATCCTGGGACAGGGACCCCAAAAAAGAGATCCTGGGAAGGGATCCTGGGACAGGGACCCCAGAGAGGGATCCCAGAGAGGAAATGGAACCCTGGAAAAGGGGCCTGGGAGAGGGATCCCATAGGGGAAATGGAACCCTGGAAGGGGATCCCAGAGAAGGGACCCTGGGAANAGAGAGGGAGCCTGGGAAAGGGATTGGGGAGAAGGGCTCCAAAAAAAGAGATCCTGGTAAAGGGACCCCCTGGAATGGGACTCCTGGGAAGGGATCCTGGGACAGGGACCCCAAAAAAGAGATCCTGGGAAGGGATCCTGGGACAGGGACCCCAGAGAGGGATCCCAGAGAGGAAATAGAACCCTGGAAAAGGGGCCTGGGAGAGGGATCCCATAGGGGAAATGGAACCCTGGAAGGGGATCCCAGAGAGGGGACCCTGGGAAAGAGATCTGGGAGAAGGGCCCCAAAAAAAAGAGACCCTGGCAAAGGATGGGACTCCTGGGAAGGGATCCTGGGAGAGGGATCCCAGAGAGGAAATGGAACCTGGAAAGGAGACCCGGGACAGGGACCCCAGAGAGGGATCCCAGAAAGGGACTCTGGGAAAGGGATTTGGGAGAAGGGCCCCCCAAAAAAAAGAGATCCTGGTAAAGGGACCCCCTGGCATGGGATCCTGGAATGGGATCCTGGAGAGGGACCCCAGGGAACACTCCAGGAAAAGGGATCCTGGAATGGGATCCAAGGAAGGACTCCAGGGAAGGGACACGTCTGGGAGCAGCTTCCAGTTCCCAAAGGAGGAGAGGAGCCAGGCTGTGGAAGTCAGGAAGGGATAAAAGTTTGATACCAACGTGATCTGGTAATTAATAAAACAAGCTGATGATGTGGTTTGATAAGATAAAGTTGTTTGGTAAGTGATAAAACTGTTTGTTAATTGATAAAGAAAACTGATGATGGTGTTTGAGGACAGAGGGGTTTGGTAACTGATAAAGTGATTTAGTACTTGATAAAACTATTTGATAACAAGACCTGAAAGTTAATAAAAATATTTTAAAATAACATGGTTTGATACTTTCTATTTGATGACAACATGATTTGATAATTTATCACACAGTTTGATAATGATAATGATGTGGTTTGATAGTGATAAAACAATCTGATAGCAACAAGGCTTGACAGCTGACAGCACTGACAATAACGTGATCTGGTGGCTGATAAAGTGTTTTGACAATCATGTGGTTTAATTATTAATAAAACAACTCAATGGTGAGGTGAGTTGGTAACTGATAAACCAACCCAGTAACAACCTGAGCTGGCCATTGATAAAGCAATTCAGCGTCGAGGTGAGTTAACAATCCGTTACCAGTTTGATAACAATGTGAGTCACAATCAATAAGGCTGGCTGACAGCTGATGAACTCATTTGCACCACAAACATTTGATCTGTGTCTCTGAGTGCACAGAAGTCGTTCATCCACAGAAATCCCCGCCCTGGGATAGGGGAGGGGCCCTGGAAGCTCGGGAAGCAGCGGGAGGAAGGGAAGGGAGGGAGGGAGGGAGGAATTACCCATCCTCGGAGCGGGGCCCAGGTGGGAACGCGAGTGCACAGGTCCCGCAGCACGCGGATGACGATGACGCACGACTTCAGCCCGTTGGCCCTGGCCTGGGAACGGAACCAAAACCACACGGGGGCTTCACCGAGCGCCCGCCCGGCGCCGCCTCCGGGGGCTGCTGGGCCAGGGGAGAGCCGGAGCCCGGGCCCAGAGCTCGGAGCCACCACAGCCGAGCCTGGCTTGGCCGAGGGCTCGGCCAACGTCCTAGCCAAGGAACTGACCAAGGGCTCAGCCAACATCCTAGCCAAGGAACTGGCCAAGGTCCTAGCCAAGGATCTGGCCAAGGGCCTAGCCAAGGGCTTGACCGAGGTCCCAGCCAAGGGCTCGGCCAACATCCTAGCCAAGGGCTTGGCCAACGTCCTAGCCAAGGAATTGGCCAAGGGCTCAGCCAACATCCTAGCCAAGGAACTGGCCAAGGTCCTAGCCAAGGAATTGGCCAACCTCCTAGCCAAGGAACTGGCCAAGGGCTTGGCCAACGTCCTAGCCAAGGGCTTGGCCAACGACCTAGGCAAGGAACTGGCCAAGGGCTCGGCCAACATCCTAGCCAAGGGCTTGACCGAGGTCCCAGCCAAGGGCTCGGCCAACGTCCTAGCCAAGGAACTGGCCAAGGTCCTAGCCAAGGAATTGGCCAAGGTCCTAGCCAAGGGCTTGACCGAGGTCCCAGCCAAGGGCTCGGCCAACATCCTAGCCAAGGAATTGGCCAAGGGCTCGGCCAACGTCCTAGCCAAGGAATTGGCCAATGTCCTAGCCAAGGAATTGGTTGGCCAAAGGCTTAGCCAAGGTCCTAGCCAAGGGCTTGGCCAAGGTCTTAGCCAAGGTGTTGGTTGGCCAAGGTCTTAGCCAAGGGGTTGGCCAAGGGGTTGGCCAAGGTCTTAGCCAAGGTGATTGTTGGCTAAGGGTTGGCCAAGGTCTTAGTCAAGCTCTTGGCTAAGGGGTTGGCAAGGACTTAGCCAAGGTGTTGGTTGGCCAAGGACTTAGCCAATGTGTTGGATGGCCAAGGGGTTGGACAAGGTCTTAGCCAAGGAGTTGGCCAAGGTCTCAGCCAAGGGGTTGGCCAAGGTCTCAGCCAAGGTCCTGGCCAAGGGGACGTTACTCCTCACACAAAGCAGCAGCTCCGTGGCTGCTCCGTACCAAGGCTCCTAAGTGACTCCAGCGCCCACAGTCCGGCACCTCCGAGCGGCCGGCGGCCGCTTCGAAACTCCAACTCCAAAAAAAAAAATCACTCAGCCCCTTAAAAGAAGTTTACCAATGTTTCTACTTTAAAGATAAATATAAGAACAAAATGCAAACCTGGAACCACTTGGCGTGGCGCAGAGACGCCAAGGCAGCAAGGCATTTCTGCCTGTCCAGAACGTCCGGGGAGTCGGTGACTGAGAGCGTTTCTAGTCGTGGATGGAATAAGAAGACAAGGCACGGTTTGACCAAGGGGCTTCTGTCGGGCCGAGGGGGATGAGGCAGCATCCTAACGGGCAGCTGAGGCTCCCAAAAAAATCCTGCTGGGATGCTGGGAGCGGGAGGGAAGAGGTGGCCTCGCCTGGATGTAGGGGAAGCTTAATTCCCAGGGAGGGATGGGCTGGAATGTGCGCTGGGAGGAGGAGGAGGAGGAGCATGAGGCTCGGCAGAGGGCACAGAAATAAATCCTGGAGATGGATGGATGGATGGATGGATGGATGGAGGGACAGGCGGCGGCGAGGCCGGCCATGGGGAAATTTGAGGTGGGGGTGAAAGCCCCGCTCTGCACCGGGAGAGCAGGGGCTGGGGAGGAGGAGGGGAGGAAGGGCCAGGCTCAGAGAGGATCCAGGGAACCTTTCCCCCCGGAAGGATGGCTGCCCCGGCCCCGGCCCGCGACAGAGAACGTCCTGTTGGTCAAAGGTCCAGCGTCCCTAAAATCGACAAACTAGAAGGCTCGGAGACGAGGTCAGAGATCAACACCAGAGATCAACAATCAAGAGCACAAAGAGGTGCCCGGTTTGTGCTGCAGCAAAACTGAGGAAAGGCCTGAAGTCGCCCCAAGAAATTGCTGGAGATCAGGGTTTTAGATAAGGCTAGTGCGGAGCGGGGGAACCGCCGGCCCTACGGAGCCCATGGCAATTGGAGAGCACACACAGCCAGCAGCTGCTGGAGTTCTGATTCCAAAGGGAATTTGGAGAAAAGCTAACTTTATCCAAAACTCTGCATCGCTTTCGGAATGGTGAAGCTGAGGTGTTCTGCTGCAACACACACCGGGGGAACATCCCGGAACGTC
This sequence comes from Buphagus erythrorhynchus, assembly GCA_013400855.1. Lineage (NCBI taxonomy): Eukaryota > Metazoa > Chordata > Aves > Passeriformes > Sturnidae > Buphagus > Buphagus erythrorhynchus. Next base: position 13,059 of record VZTT01051873.1, read on the forward strand.
CCGGTTCATGGACATGCAACTCCTCGGACAAGAAGCCTTTGAGAGGGCTTTTTTTTTGGGTTTCTTTTGGGGTTTCTTAAACAAATCTGGTTTCTATTTTCATGTCACTGCGCTGACATGGCCGGGGACAAACCACGAGTAATACAACGAGATGATGAATTAGTGAACTGAAGGCCCAAGTGGAACCAAAAGGAAGGATAAAATAATAATACGTAAGGAAAAAAAAATAAAAAAATAAAAAATAAATAAAACAGAGCAAAATCCCGTGTGAAAGGTGCTCCTCAGCTTCGGAAGCTCGCTCTGGATAAAGCAACGCCGGGATCCCGGCGAGGCTGGCGCAGGGAAGGAATTTTGGTTTGGATTTGGCCAGGAAGAGCTGCCAGGGCTCGGCCTGAAGCTGAAGAGCACTTTCCTGGCGGTGAGGCGCGGGGTGCCGGGCCTGGGCCGGCCGTACCTCCGGCCAGCTGCTTCTCCAGCTCCTCCCTGACCACGGGCGACGTCAGGTGGATGGTCAGGCTCAGAGGGGGCTCCTTGGTGTTCTTGATGATGATGGCGGCGTCCCCCACCGACTGGATGATCTCGTACTTGTCCTCAGTGATGGCCTGCAGGGGTGGGAGGGACATGGGTTGGCCTAAGATGGGTTTTGAAGTCCCTTCCAACCCAAAACTTTCCGTGATTTTGTAATCCCGGAGCCCCTCTGCTCTGGAGACAGGTTGGGAGAGCTGGGAATGCTCTCCTGGAGCAGGGAAGGCTCTGGGGAGAGCTCAGAGCCCTTCCAGGGGCTCCAGGAGAGCTGGAGAGGGACTGGGGACAAGGGCTGGAGGGACAGGACACAGGGAATGGCTCCACCCTGGAGAAGGGGGGGGTTTAGATGGATTTTGGGAAGAAATCCCTGCCTGTGAGGGCAGGGAGGGGCTG